>JAJKFI010037172.1:0-76655 GCA_029204185.1 Lerista edwardsae
TCATCATCATCATCATCATCATCATCATCATCATCATCATCATCATCATCATCATCATCATCATAATAATAATAATATACCGCCTTTCTTTGGCCATTAGATTGTTCCTCTGACTTTAATTCAAGGCGGTTTACATAGGCAGGCTTTATCTCTAAACCCACATGGGGTTTTTACAAATTACAAAGAGTTCTATCTTTCAAGAACTACAACAACATACAGATGGAACTTTCATGGTCTAGTCCTTCTTTCTGGCCACATGATTGCCTTCCTGCTGGCTGATTAACGGCTTCTCTGCTCTCACCAAAGAAACAGCTGGCTCAGCACAACTCCCCTCTCGCAGGCAGCTGGAGACAGCTCTTATCAGTCTCAATTATCAAGTTCTGCCGCTCACGGAGACTTCCTGTGTTCTCGAACTGGCGACCTTCGGATCTTATCTTCGGGCAAATGGAGGCTTTAACCCTCTCAACTAAACCTCCTGCCCACCTCATTATGCAGGCACCTCATTATGTTTTTTTCTTCTTTTTCTTTCTCACTTAAAAAAAATCTTTTATCTGTGAGAGCTGTATTTCTTTTTGCAATTTCCCCCTTTCTGGCTCTTTGTTTTTATATAGCTGAAAGCAGAGATTTTCAACATTTTCATCTTGAGGCACACTGACAAGGTGATAAAATCACCTCGTCACACCATCAGTGTTTTGACCATTGACGCGGCACACAGCACTGCAGGTTTGGGGCTCACATCCCCCTTTAAAGGGAGTCTCCACAGGAGATGGAAGTGGAGGCAAGAAGTCGCCAGTGTCTCCTCCGTAACTAGGGTGGAGCCTAAAGGGAAGTTATTCCCCCCCTTGGTGTAGCGCCCAAGGCATACACCCCTCAAGCTCCGCCATGGTTATGCCTCTCACTTCTCCTTTCCTCTTAGTTTGTTTACTAATGGTGTTGAGCTTCCTTCAATACTCTTCAGGGAGCCAGCAGTCTCTGTTGACTTAGCAGCACCGTCAAAGCTGCCCAAAAGACAGCTCGCCCAACAGCCACAGTTCTGAGCACAAAGCCTTTTCTCCAGCTGCAGCATATTATCCTCCTTCTTGCCTTATTATCCCCTTAGCGCCGAAGTCTTTGCAACCCTCCTTTGGATAAAATCGATTCAGGAGTGAGAATTTGTTCTTCCACCTCACACTGACTGCGGGGGAAGGAGGCCGAGAAATAAGCAATGTGGTGTCAATCGACAGTCAACAGTCATTATCGTCCACGTCCGCAAGCTGGCGTGAAATTGTTCGGACTTGTAATGGTCTTGTCCTCCAGCGGGGGCAGAGCCCGGAAGTTCTGTTGCCTCTGCACAATAAAAGAAAATAGTAGCCACTTGCCGTGCTCCCTGCACAGAATCTTCTATTGTGGAAGTGTAAAACATCCACAATCAGAGCACGATCCTAACCTGGAGTTAGGCCAGCACTGTTAAGCCAGCAAGGTTTGGCTGGCACAAGGAACACTGTAAAGCAAGTTTGGACCACTCTTGGAGGCGGGGAGGATGGTGCATGTCTGTGTGCTGGCCTCTCTGACTCCGAGAGTGGTCCAGACATACTTTAAGGTATATCGGCCTTGGTGCATCTGCGCTGCACCTCCACTGCACCATCCGAAGCCGGCTGGCGCAGAGGAGGAACCACGCCGGAGGAAGGGAGGGCATGGGCAGGGAGACGGTGTTTCTAGGCAGGCTGTGGGTGGGCTGGTGCCAGGGGCGGACCTAGTCAAAATGGCGCCCGGGGCACCCAATAGAAGTGCGCCCCCATGGGAACCCAGGTCTACCCACCAGAATTAGCCCCGGGTAGACCTGGGATCCCCTCAAGAGAGCCCAGGTCTACCTATTAGAAACGGCTGCGGGTAGACCTGGGCTCCCCTCAAGGACCTTCGAGGGAGCCAAGGTCTACTCACGGCTGGTCCCAATGGGTAGACCTGGGCTCCGGAGCCCAGGTCTACCCGCACAATGTTGCTGGGGCCACTGGCGCCCCCCTAGACGGCCCCAAGATGGCGCCCAGGGCTCTTGCCCCCCTGCCCCCTAGATCTGCCACTGGCTGGCACACCTGCTGGCCCAGGAAGGGAGCTGGCTTCAGATTCGTCCTTATGGCTGAATCCAAAACCAGTTCCCCAGGCTGTGCAGGCCCGATTCCAGCTGTGTGGTCTCCTTGGGTCTGCACCTGCTGTTTAGCAGGCACAGATCCAAGAAGTCCATAGGAGAGGCTGGCACCTCCCCACATTGTTGTTGTTGTTGTTGTTGTTGTTGTTGTTGTTGTTGTTGTTGTTCAGTCGCTAAGTCGTGTCCGACTCTTCACGACCCCATGGACCACAGCACGCCAGGCCTCCCTGTCCTCCACTAGCTTCCAGAGTTCGCCCAATTTCATGTTCATCGCTTCGGTGACACTATCTAACCATCTCATCCTCTGCCGCCCCCTTCTCCTTTTGCCTTCAATCTTTCCCAGCATGAGGGTCTTTTCTCAAGAGTCCTCTCTTCTCATGAGGTGGCCAAAGTCTTTGAGCTTCAGCTTCAGGATTTGTCCTTCCAGGGAGCAATCAGGCTTGACTTCCCGGAGGATTGCCCGATTGGATCTCCTTGCAGTCCAGGGGACTCGCAAGAGTCTTCTCCAACACCATAATTCAAAAGCATCTATTCTTTGGCGCTCTGCCTTTCTTATGGTCCAGCTCTCACAGCCATACATTGCTACTGGGAAAACCATCGCTTTGACTAGGCGAACCTTTGTTGGCAGGGTGATATCTTGGCTTTTTATTAAGTTGTCTAGGTTCGCCATAGCTTTCCTCCCAAGAAGTAAACATCTTTTAATTTCATGGCTGCAGTCACCATCTGCGGTGATCTTGGAGCCCAGGAAAATAAAGTCTGTCACTACTTCCATTTCTTCCTCTTCTATTTGCCAGGAAGTGATGGGAGTGCTTGCCATGATCTTAGTTTTTTTTATGTTGAGCTTCAAGCCAATTTTGGCACTTTCCTCTTTCACCCTCATCAGAAGGTTCTTTAGGTCTTCCTCACTTTCTGCCATTATAATGGTATCGTCTGCATATCTGAGGTTGTTGATATTTCTCCCAGCAATCTTGATTCCAGCTTGTGAATCATCCAGCCCTGCCTTCCTCATGATGTACTCTGCATATAAGTTAAATAAGCAGGGTGACAGTATACAGTCTTGTCGTACTCCTTTCCCAATTTGAAACCAGTCCGTTGTTCCATGTC
The DNA here is from genome assembly GCA_029204185.1 of Lerista edwardsae. NCBI lineage: Eukaryota > Metazoa > Chordata > Lepidosauria > Squamata > Scincidae > Lerista > Lerista edwardsae. Next base: position 3,227 of record JAJKFI010037172.1, read on the forward strand.
CAGTTCTAACTGTTGCTTCCTGACCCGCATACAGATTTCTCAGAAGGCAGATTAGGTGGTCTGGTACTCCCATCTCTTCAAGAACTTGCCACAGTTTGTTGCGATCCACACAATCAAAGGCTTTAGCATAGTCAATGAAGCAGAGGTAGATGTTTTTCTGGAACTCTCTTGCTTTCTCCATGATCCAGCGAATGTTGGCAATTTGACCTCCCCACATGCAAGGGCACAAATGGGCCTGATCTGACCCAGAGCTGCTTAGGATTGCACTCTCAATGTCTGTAGAAAACAAACCAGTCAATAACACCAATCTGACTGTGAGAAAATATCATCATCATCATCAAGTGGCAAGTGTGGCTAATGGTGCATGTTCATTTACAGGCATTCCCTGGTATCCGCTGTGGTTCCATTCCAGACTCCACCAGGGACCCCTGAAACGGTATCGTGAAACTGTAGATATTGGGAACACCTTTTTAAAGATGGGGGAACATCAGTGGTTTTGCAGAAACCGGGACATGCCTTTCATGCCGAACCTCTGATTAGCGTGCCTTCGGGAAAAGAGCAGAGAGTGAACAACCACCAGAGGGGGTAAGCGAGCTGAGGACTGAACCTGAACTCACCCACCAGAGAACTATGTAGAGGCTACAAGATGCAGCTGGAAGATTTTGCTCTCTCCATCTACAACTTCTTTCACAGGGGTCCTGTGCGCCCAGAGTTTTCGGTCGGGCTTTCAGTCTGGAGTTTGCTGCACTTCAGGTCAGTAGAGAAGAGAATGCATGATTGTGCGATTTTTGTGTGTACTTTTGTTCCACTGAATCCGAGGGATGATGAGGGATTTCGCCTTCTTGGGTCTGTGTTAAGCGGAAAGTCAACAAAATGTTACAGAGGATGGTCAGGTTCTGCTGATGAATGTCGCTGGGTTGCAATGCCCTAAAGATATCTGATCTTTGAGCCCTTTCCCAAGCGTCTTACTAGGAGGAAGTATAGAGATAGCAGCTTTTCAGTGCTGGTTTTTGCAGGGGAAATACAGTGAAATAAAGGTATTTTGGGCACGTGTTCATTGCATGTTGGTAGTAGCTATTAGCAAACGGAGTTCGTTTGTTGAAGGGCATTTGGGCATCGCTGTAAAGATGTTTCTTCCTGCTTGCAAAATATAGGTTCTATATCCAAACCCTTTCAAGGGGTTTCCAAGGCAATTAAGAGCACAACAACAAGCGACCTTCGAATTCATAAAACCAGGGTTTTGGGTCTGCAATGAGCTGTGTTGAACGTGGAAAGCAAAGACTGCAACCCCAAACAGCATGCTGTATTTTCTAGGAAGCAAGTCCCACTGATCTCAATGCAAGGGGTATCTGAGTACAGGAATGCCCCGGTATCTGCTGGAGTTTCGTTCCAGACCCCACTGTGGATCCCTGAAACTGGGGATACTGGGGTCACCTGTTTAAATATAGGAGAACGTCAGTGGTTTTGCTGCAGGAAGGTAAAAAAGAGAGATTTGTTTAATGTTCCCCTATCTTTTTAACAGGCATCCCAGTATCCATGGTATCAGTGGAAAACTGAAACAGTGGACAACAAATCAGTGGATACCAGGGCACAGTTGTACAGGCATTCCCTGGTATCCACTGGACCCCCATGGATTCCTGAAACCATGGATAGTGGATATTCCTTTTTAAAGATAAATGAACATCAGTTGTTTTGCTGCAGCAAGTTAAAAAAAAGTTTATTCCCCTATCTTTTTAATAGTGGATAACAAAATCCATGAATACCAAATCAGTGGATACCGGGGCTCGCCTGTAACTGTTAAGATGCCGAGCTCAAAAGTATTCACTTCATTTTTGAAATGTTTAGTGTGTCTCATGGTGCTCCCGTGGGGAAAGACATTTTACTGAGAAAAAAGCAATGCAATTTGATCTCAACTCAGATATGCCACAAGGTGTGTGTGTGTGTGTGTGTGTGTGTGTGTGTGTGTGTGTGTGTGTGTTTAAACAGGCTCCTGAATTGTCTTATGCGACACAAGTAAAATCCTGGGTTCCACTTTATAAAACGGAGTCAAACTCATAAAATATCTCTTATTTTCAACTGAGGAAGAAGGAGTTTGGGGATGCTGCTTCTGGTGGGGAAAAACAACAACCCTAATCCTAGATTATACACTCAGTTTGGTTTCGGCAACATCTTACATTTATCCCCCTTTGAGAATACAAAGTCTACCATGTTGCTCTGGCTATTTCTTTTCCTTGATCATTGGCTTGGAAGAATCCTGTGCGTTTCAGTTTAGCACTGGAGACTGGACTGTGTATGCTCATAGACGTTACATTTTCAGAACATGGGGATAAAATCATGGTTTGCTTTTATTGTCTAAGGAGCGCTGTGTGTATATGGAACCCTGCAGTCATACCCCATCTAAAACCCCATCTTTTGATTTCACAAACTGCAGTCTGTTAGGGAGCGTACAAAATATCCCCATTCCTCCTCCACCAACTTATTTTATGCACCCTCTAAGGAAGAATTCTTTTAGATTTGAAAGCTTGCTGTTTGATACCCTGTTTCGTTCTGGTAGGTCCTAATCGAAGACATGACCTACTGATTTTGAATTATGACAGGTGCTTGCTTTCCATAATGCAGATATTTGCTTGACGTTGGCTGTATGGTAGAGATCTTTAAGGAACACCTACCTAATCTATCTTCCCAGCCAGGTTCTGTAGCAATTATGAAACCAGGAGCAATAGAAATGTTCCCTTTTCCTCCTGTTATGTTCCATCCATTTATCCGTCCAATAATATTTATATACCACTTTTCAACACAAAGTTCACAAAGCGGTTTACAGGCAAATAATAACATTAAAGTTAAGCGGCTCCCTGTCCCAAAAGGGCTCACAATCTAAAAGAATGGAGAACACCACCAGCAACAGCTACAAGAAAAGACACTGTGCTGGGGTGAAGAGGGACAGTTACAGGGACTAGACAATAATACAATATTATCTAGCGCTACAAGTGGTGGCGCAGAGGGTTAAACTGCTGCTGCTGGGCTTTCCGACTGGAAGGTTGGGAGTTCAAGACTGCGTGACGGAGTGAGCTCCCGTTGCTTGTCCCAGCTCCTGCCAACCTAGCAGTTCGAAAGCACCTAAATGCAAGTAGATAAATAGGGACCACTTCGGTGGGAAGGTAACGGCGTTCTGTGTGTCTTGGCGTAGAGTCATGCCGGCCACATGACCACGGAAACTTGTCCTTGGACAAAATGCCAGCTCTACAGGCTTTGACACGGAGATGAGCACCGCCCCCTACAGTCGGTCACGACTAGACCATTCGGTCGTGGGGAAACCTTTACCTTTTTACAAGTGCTACAATAATCTCACTTTCCAGCACATGAGAGGTGAGGATCTATCAGGGGCTAACAGTCACCCCAGGGCTGGATTGTGATGCTCAAACCTGATGGTCACAATTAATGGTACATGGAGGTACATCCTTAACTTCCAGGAAGTTGTGGCTGTCCCAGCAATCTTAGGCTGCAGTTCTATGCAGGGCCATTTGACCAGCTGGGCGAAAATGGGCTCTGTGCCTGGAGAGGCTCACACACTGGGATGGCAAGTGGAATGCCCGCAGCCAGAACCGAGCTCTGTAGTTGGTGCTCTGGCAGGCCACCCCACAACTGCTTGATGCAGTGCAAGCCCCATTAGCCCAGCTATGTCAGTGTTGGAAAGCTGGCTAGGACTGTGTCCTCAATCTTCAAATTTGGGAACAGCAAAAGAGCTTCCAGTGAACATGTTGGCTGAGCAGGCAGCGCAGATCTTGTCTCAACCATGTTCCATCCACTGTGCTTGAGATGACTTTATGATTGTGTTGGCTTGTCCTCAGAGGCGGAGGAAGGGTGTAGCCCGGGGTGGCGCACGCCATGGGCGCCGGTAGCAGCGGGGCACCATTGCGCAGAGTCCGTGGACTAACCCGTGCGCTGTCTGGCCCACCTGCAGAGGCAGATCTAAGGGAGGGCAAATCTCTAAGTTTTGCAAGAAGCCTTACCTACCTTGCAGTGGAAATCACTCCTCTCCTGCACTGTTCTAGCCAATCCTCACAGGGAAAAGCAACATCTTGGCGTTGCTTACTGGCTACAGCAGCAAGGGAGAGGAGGGATTTACATGACAGGGTAAGGCTCCTTGCAACACTTAGAGATTTGCCCTCCCTTAGATCTGCCTCTGCCCACCTGCCCTCCCTTGTGTCCGTTTCGCTCCAAAATGGAGCTATTCTGGGTGCAGGGAGGCGTGGCTGGGTGATGCACAGGGGTGGGGCAACGTGCTGGGGGCACGGTTTCATTGCCCTGCCATGGGCGCACTCGGGGCTCCGTTCGTCCCTGCTTGTCCTCTTGCCTTGGCTGTGCCTTCAAATCTGACTTTTTTGCATCTTCTTTCCGAACAAAATCCTGAAGACAAGCTCTCCCTCGAATACACTGGGCCTGTCATACTTAACTTGTTTTTCCGCTGTGCTAGTCTTTGGGGGGAAATTGTTTACCAGATTCTCTGTCATTCTAAACCATTTTCTTTTCTTTTCTTTTCTTTTCTTTTTTTTTTTTAAATCTGCTTCCCCAGGCATCTGTAAACCAAGACGGTCCCTTGGAAAGTAATGGAAATGTTGCAATGTTGAGATGGAAAAAACAACCCCATTTAGAGACTATGGAGACGGCACAGAAGGAAATGAAAGCATATCAGGAACAAAAGGGGAATATGTGATAGTGCCATGACTATCAAGGAGCTTAATGATCCTTGAAAAAAATTCTTCTCATTCTTGCCCATCTGACTGAGATGAAAGTCTTCAAAGTCCATGTGAGGATAGAAAAGCCTGTCTAGAATGGAGAGGATGAACCTGGCTAACCCCATATATCTACTGGCCTGCCAATGCTGGTCTAGTGCCAGTGGTGGAATCTACCTGCGCTAACAACTGGAACGCAGGAAGTAGCTACCGGGACGCACGGTTGATTGGCAGTTCCTCCACGCATCCTCGCTTCCCCCACGGTCCGCTGCCTGCCTGCCTGCCTGCCTGCCTGCCTGCCTGCCTGAAACCTCCGGCTGCAGGCGTGCAGGGCACAGGCACGGCCAGCCCCATTCACATATTGCAGGGGCACACAGCAGTGACGACTGCAGTGGGCAGAGCCAGCCCTACACGGAATGCAGGGGCGCGCGGCAGCAACAACTGCAGTGGGCGGAGCCAGCCCTACACGGAACAACCAGAACGGCGTTCCAGAGCGTCCTGGCTACCTGACATCACTGTCTAGTGCTATGTGGAATTTCTTCTGATCAAATGTCATCTCTGCCTCAGACTCATTGGGTGGCCTTAGGCAAGTCACTCCCTCTTAGCCGTCCATCTACAATATAGGAATGGCCTATATAGGCATCGGGACACTTCCTTCCTTTCCAAGGTTGCTGTTGTTTTAAGGTTTGCATCGAAATAATACACGTGAAGTGCTTTGCACGCTGCAAGAGCAACTGCACAACTATTCTGTTAGGGAGCTGTAATCAGCTTACTGCTGGAACATAGCTTCAAGGACGCAGAACAGCAAGCAATTAGGCAGACAACGAAGGTTAAGCAGCAAGCGGTTCTGTATTTAGCAGAGCGGATTTCTTGCAGCAAACAGGAAAAGTACAACGCAGTTCTTCAGCAAAGTAACGGCAACAACACACAACATTCAGTACAACCCACACCCACAGGTGCTCCCGGCTTGAACTAAATAGTCCCAAGCCCCAATCAGGTGAGAGATGATCATCCTCAGGTTGCTGAGTCAGAATGACTCAGCACCTTTCGGTGTCAGTTGCTGAGTCAGAATGATCTTGCAGCCTGGTGTGCCTGTTTGCTAGGCCTTGTCCCACTCAGGCCAGGAAATTTCTCCAGGGTCTCCTCAGTACCCTAACATATTGCCACGTGAAAAGATCTGCCGATAAACCATTCACGCATGCAGGGAGCCCAAGATCTCCAAACCTGCGACATGGTGAGCAGGACCTTAACTTGAAATGCAGATGCACCCCCTTGTAGCTGCTCCCACTGAAGGTTGTCCTTGACTCATGGAAGCCACTGGGCATAGGGACAATGGCCTGTCCAACGACAGTGCCTATGAGGTTGCCCTGAGAAACATCTCCAACTCCAGTTCTCAGTTTACAGGTGTGCAGCTGGTCCAGTCTTTCAAGTCTCTGATCATCCCCTGCTATGCCCTGCTGGTGCTGGTGGGCATTTTGGGCAACTATCTCCTCCTCTACATTATCTGCAAGACCAGGAGGATGCACAACATCACCAACTTCTTCATCGGGAACTTGGCCTTCTCGGACATGCTGATGTGTGCCACCTGCGTCCCCTTCACTTTGGCCTATGCCTTCAACCCTCAAGGGTGGGTCTTCGGGAAGTTCCTGTGCTGCTTTGTGTTCCTGATGCAGCCCATGACAGTGTACGTGTCTGTCTTCACCCTGACGGCTATCGCGGTGGACAGGTAATTGCTGAGCCTCCTCTGATCCAGACCCAGAGGCTTCACAAGCCTCTTCTCCCCCCTCCCAACTGCACCCAGTTGGGGAAAGTCTTTGGAATCTTCCACATCTTGAACAGACCGGAGTGCTGCCCCATTCGGGTGTATGACTGACTTAAGAGTGCAATCCTAACCTGGAGTTAGGCCAGCCCAGTTAGGCCAGCACAGTTTGGCCGGCACAAGGGACAACATAAAGCATGTTTGAACCACTCTCGGAGTCAGAGAGGCCGGCACAGAGACATGCGCCATCCTCTCTGACATGGTCCAAACGCGCTTTACAATGGCTCTTGTGCCGGCCTAACCTTGCTGGCCTAACTGTGCCAGCCCAACTCCAGGTTAGGATTGTGCTCTCACTGTCCTGGCAGCTGGGGCCGTGATGGTACGATGCCATGTGATGCTGTGACATCACTTCTGGATTCTCGGAGGAAGGGGCTCTGGCAGACTTTGCCCCCTGTTTTACTCCTGTGGAGGCTCCCCTTTGAAGGAACAGGGGCCATGAAGCCATCAGCACCTCCTCTGAAACTAGGGCAGAGCCTGAAAGGAAGTCTCATGCGCCCCCTGGGCATAGCACCCAGGGCAGGTGCCCCTCAAGCTCCACTCTAGTTATGCCTCTTCCTTCACATTCCTATGAGAGGGGGGTTACAATAAGGCAGTGGTTCTCGAACGTTTTAGCACCAGGACCCAGTTTTAAGAATTACAATCTGTCCGGGACCCTCCAGAAGTGATGTCATGGCCTGAAGTGCCGTCACTGTGTCACCAGAGCCTGCAGCTTTCCTGAGAATGCAGCAATCAGTTGGGTTATTTCTCGGCCATTTTCCAATAGCAAAGGGAATCAGAAAGAAAAAGTAAAGTGAATCAGCCTTGACACAAGCAAAACAGCCACACAGCCCTCCCCCTTTCCAGCATCCCATCTTCTAATCTTTTGAATATGGCTGCTCTAGGTGCTTCGCGACCCACCTGGAATTGGTTCACGGCCCACTGGTGGGTCCTGACCCATAGATTGGGAAACACTGCAATAAGGCTGTCCTGTTCTCACAGCAATAATTCAGGGCCTCTAGTGTATGGGACTCCCTCTTCTACAGGGAACAGCGGTTTGATGTAGGCAAGATGGCGTCTAAAGCTCATGATTTATAACCCAGGGAAAGGCCTAAATATAAGGCAAATATAACTACAACAAAAATCAAATTTCCTCCACTACTTCCATCTCCTGCCTTCCCACTGCGAAGCAAACAGAAAGAGTCTGCTGGCTGTTCTCCCGCTCCCTGGGTGCACCGTCTATTTCCTTTGCCCTCCCTGCTCCAAAGCCATCAAGCTCCTGGCATGTCTCTCTCACTGCCAGCTGAGTAGGCAAGTAAGTTAATTTTGTGACCCTTCCGCCCAGCAGGAGGGCTGAACCATCAGCAGGAAACGTGAGAATTATGCTTGTCTGCCCTTGCGTTTGAACAAGCCATCTTATTCAAGGAACAGAGACTGCTGTTTCCCTGCAGGTATTATTTTTGGCCCCATTATTAGTATTATGATATTTTACTTGCTACAGAACACAGTGTTCAGTTGATTGAATGCATCTTTTGTTTCTGAAGAAGCAGGAACATTAACTTTGATAATGGTAACTGACAGGTAACTGACACAAATGGTAACTGACAGGTCTCAAGACTTCAGATGAAGGACCAGGTCAGATGATGTGCTTAGGACTCTGTGGGCGCAATCCTAACCTGGAGTTAGGCCGGCACAGTTAGGCCAGCAAAGTTTGGCTGGCACAAGGGACACCGTAAAGTAGGTTTGGACCGCTCTCGGAGTCTGAGAGGCCAGCACACAGACGTGCGCCATCCTCCCTGTCTCCAAGAGTGGTGGCTTTATCACGCTTTATGGTGGCCCTTGTGCCAGCCACACTTTCCTGGCCTGACTGTGCCAGCCTAACTCCAGGTTAAGATTGTGCTCTGTGTGTGATAAGGAGTGAAAGGGTCCCTTCTTTTTCCACCCACCCTGGACTCTTGCCCCACTTCCAACACCGTACAGTGCAGGGCTGGCCCAAGACCTCCTGACACCTGAGGCAGCCTCCCAAATGCTTGCCCAATGGTGTACCAGCCTTTGCTCTTCCAATGTCCAGTGTCCTCCAATAGCCAAGCTCAGCACTCACCTCCCTCTTCCTCTCTGCCCTCTCCTCCAATCCAGGGAGTGGAAAGGGGAGCAGTGGCATAGCTAGGGCATCTTGTACCTGGGGCCCATTCATTCATTCATTCATTCATTCATTCATTCATTCATTCATTTGATAATTTTATATCCCACATTTCCCAGGCCAAATTGAGAATTTCATTTTGCCAAAATACTGGTTGACATGGGTTGGCGGTGGTGGCCCATAGGCTGTAATTTGGGGGCCACTGCAACAGTGGGGTCTTGTGCTCACTCCCACCCCTTTCTTCCCAGGTACTGCACCACCGTGCACCCTCTTAAGAAGCGCATCTCCTTCCGTACCTGTGTGTACGTCATTGGCGGGATCTGGCTGTTCTCCTGCGTCCTGGTGGCCCCAGCCGTTGCCCACACCTACCACGTGGAGTTCCAGAAGGAAGGTTTTGCCATCTGTGAGGAGTTCTGGATGGACAAAGAGAAGGAACGCTTGGCCTACGCCTACAGCACCTTGATCATCACCTATATCCTTCCCCTCTCGGCGGTCTCCCTCTCGTACTTCTGCATTTCCGTCAAGCTCAAGAACAGGGTGGTGCCCGGCCACCCAACGCAGAGCCAGACGGCGTTCGACCGGGTGCGCAAGAGGAAGATCTTCCGCCTCTTTGTGTTGGTGGTGGCCGCCTTTGCGATCTGCTGGCTCCCCATCCACGTTTTCAACATCATCCGCGACATAGACATCCGCCTGGTTAACAAGCACTACTTCCTCCTCATCCAGCTGCTCTGCCACTGGTTCGCCATGAGCTCCTCCTGCTGCAACCCCTTCCTCTACGCCTGGCTCCACGACCGCTTCCGGAGCGAGCTGAAAGAAATGTTCACCTTCAAGCGGAAGATCATCCCTGCCAACAACTGTGTCGCGGTCAGCGTGATGCTTTGAGGTCACAGGTCTTGCTGGACTCGCTCTTGCCGGACACGGCCCTTTAGGCGAAAAATGAACAGGAAGCGGGGAAAGATTGACGGTCACTTTTTGGGTTCTTTTGCGGCCTTCCCGTACCTCAGACCACCTCCCAGAATTGACCAGGGTGCGTGTGTGTTAAATCTGATTTTGTTCAAATTGGAAGGGGGGCAGTGGTGCCATCTAAATGATTTAAGAACAGGTACTCACTTTTGATTGGCATGTGTCAGGACCCGCCCACCGGAAGTGACGTCATAAGCTGGAAGTGATGTCGTGACGGGAAGTGACATGAAAAAAGCCCTTTTGGAGGCCTCAGACAATTTTAAACTGACCCAACAGTTGCAACAGTATTCCACAGCACCCCCAGAACATGTTAAGGAGGCCTGGCATCATGTTAAAGTGACCCAACAGTTCCAAAACCCCAGAGCAGCTCATTTTTCAGTGGCAAGGCAAGGCAAGGCTCCACTCACTGCCTGCCTGGCTCTGAGAACATGCAGGCAACTCTAACGTGCACTAAATTCAAATGTTGCAGGGGGCGGAGTCGACAAGTGGGCGGGTGAATGGGCGGGGCCAGCCATAATCCTAGGAACCGGTACTCGCGTACCCCCGCGTACCCCCTGCATGACATCACTGAAGGGGGGGTGTTAAAATGGGTGGGTTTTAAAGATTTCTGTGCCCTGGAGCCCAGATGCCTTAGCTATGCCACTGGCAGGGGGAGGTGTGTCTGCCTCCTACACTTCCCCATTGGAAGCCCTGCTTCTGAGCTGCAATTTCATTGTTCCATTAGATACTTGTGTTAAGTGTCGGCAAATGCTACCAAATGTTGTCATCTAATTGATGCTGTTTATTCAAGGCCTCAATTTTCAGCAGAAAAATCATTTGTGCCTTCGACACCTGATGGGAGATTTTTGCATCAGATTTTGTAAGCGTGAGTCATTGTATAAAGATACTCTTTCTGTAACTGTGTTATTTCCAGAGCCAATGGAGCATCCCAGGTTGTTAGGGGTGCAATCCTAACCAACTTTCCAGCACCAAGGTAAGGGCAATGCAGCTCTAAGGTAAGGGAACAAACATTCCCTTACCTTGAAGAAGCCTCCGTGACTGCCCCCCAACTATAGGATGCAGCACATGCCCGGTTGGCACAGCTATGTCAGTACTGGAAAGTTGGTTAGGATTGTGCTCTGAGTTTATGAATTTGGGGAAGCATAAAATCTTGGATCTGGGTGGTTCACAAGAGCCGCTATTTCATTGCTGAGTAATTGTTTTGTTTGTCAGTTCTTGTCTTGATGTAGAAATGTGGTCATTGAGATCAGCTACAACATGTTTCTGCAGGACTTTGCCCGTCTTATCGTCGTTGAGTTGTCCAGGACTTTCAGATATGTCATCTTTGGATTTGGTATTCCAACAGCACCTTCTCCGTTTAACAAGAATGTCCGTCCTTATCTGAAGAGTTCTCAGAGCTGTTTTTGCTTCTCTAGAAAGCTTGTCATAATTTGGTGTTGATGTCTGGCTGTTGGTGGTTCTTGCAACAGAGAGAAGGAAGGTTTCTAATGCAAAATTTCTGGTGGTGTTTGGTTGTCCAGGTTTTTGGTGTACCTAACCAAAGCAGAAGATCTCGTAGCAATATTCTATGCAGTTCCTGGGTTCAGCACAGAAACATTCTGCTATTCTAACATCTCCTGAAGATACATACACACTCTTAGCAGTTTTTTTCACCTCCCAATCATCAAACAGCACCAGATGAGTGAAAAGAGGCCACCCTGCCACCTGAGACAACTGCCTCAGTTGGCCTGACAAATGGGCTGGTTCTGATAGCAATAAAGGTCAACTTGACAGCTGAATAGAAAAACAGCTTGCTCTGTCCCTTTAATGGAGCGTTGTCAAATGTCCATCATTGCAGATCAACAGAGATATCCAGGGACCTTTTCAAAAGTGGGCAACCATAGATAAAGGAGCAATCATAAAGGCATTGTTTAGTTGCCTGTTCATATTAGATTTCATTCTTCATTCTTTCTTCATTCATGTGTCTCTGGGGGCACAATTCTAACCTAGAATTAGGGCACAGTTAGGCCAGCACAAGGGCTGTCTTGTTTGGACCACTCTTGGAGTCAGAGAGGCCAGCACACAGACATGCACCATCCTCCCTGATTTCAAGAGTGGCCCAAACACTCTTTACAGTGTCCCTTGTGCTGGTCAAACTTTGCTGGCCTAACTGTGCTGGCGTCACTCCAGGTGAGGATTGCGCCCTGATTCTTGTCTAAATTAGACTGCGTGAGACATACTGTGACAGGGATCAGTATCTAGGCATGTGGTCAACCTCTCCTTGAATTCTGCCATGTGGCCAGAGCCTCTCACACTCAGAAGATCATCCCGATTCAAGGAAGTCCTAGACATGAACCATGCATTAGACAGGAGCTGCCTGAAGGGTAATTGCTTTGTGGTCACTGGCAAAGCAGGATGGATGAGATGAGCAGAAGGCAGCATGGACACTTAAAAAAATGTGATTACTGTACAGGCTAACCACAGAGATGCATCTAATTGTTTTATTTTGCCACATGAAATACACCTTTCCTCAAGCAGCCTGCTACAATCACCTGTTGCCTACCCCGTCGCAAGACACACAGCAATGATAGGGCTAGTCCAAGACCTCCCACTTCCTGAATTGGAAAAGGAAGCGGGGGTGGAGCAGATGAAGAAGTGTGGAGAGACACTCTAGCCCACCACTCTATTCTCTTCCACATTCTCTTCTGCTCCATCCCTCTCTTCCTTTTATAGTCAATGGAGTGGGAGGAGGTGGGCAGATGCAAGTGGAAACCATCCCACCAATTGGCTGCCTGAGGTGACAGTATTGGTTGGCTTCATGTATGGAGCTGGCATGGGCCTTAAAGTATTGGGGGGAGAATCGGGGGGCTTCAGATGGGAAGGAGGATGGGAAGGAGAAAACTGGCCATGTTCTGCCACTGCTACAAGCCCATAAGATTGGGCTGGTAGGGCTGCAATCCTATACACTCTTACCTGAGAGTAAGTACCATTGAACTTGCATAGGATCGTGTTGTAAATAAAACACTGTAAAGTATAAAGTAGGAATAAGTGGCAGGAGAAGAAAGCACTGTAGGGAAGACATTTAGAGTGCAATCCTAACCTGGAGTTTGGCTGGCACGAGAAAAATCAGGGAGGATGGCCATCAAAGTTCAGCTGGCACAAGGGACACCATAAAGAGCCCAATAGTGTGCCTACTCAGAAGTAAGTCCCATTATAGACTATGTGTCTTACTCCCAAGTAACTGTGGACAGGATTGCAGCCAAAGTATGTTTGCATTACACTCAAGAGTCAGAGAGGCCAGCACACAGACGTGCGCCATCCTCCCCGACTCCGAGAGTGGTCCAAACACATTTTACGGTGGCCCTTGTGGCAGCCAAACTTTGCTGGCCTAACTGCGCCTGCTTAACGCTTTGGCTGCAAGGTCATGTCTAACACACATAACAGATACGGCACACGGCTCCTTCTGCTTCGGCTGTGAAAGAAGAAGGCACCTGACTCTCAAGGCATGAACCATCACAGCAAACGCGTAGGAAGAATTTTTCACCCCCTGACTATTCTGACCACAAAAGCCACAGCTCCTGTATCACAGCAAATCCTAACAGGCCTTGCAACAAGAGCAATCATGGGAATGCAATCAAGTCTCTTTACCTGGCCGTCGGCAAGTCATTTTTATTCATTTTATCTGCTGGCAATATTCTGGGTCAGACAATGGCAGGAGGCAACGAGTCATGTGAACTTACATGACCTCCAAGGACAGTGTAGTCCTGGAGGTGAGTTGGAGGCTCACAATTTCCTCTGAGTAAGGAAGTGATCTTCCAGACTCCCTCAACAATGACACCTGATTGCAGATAAGTGAGCTTTCAAACATACAGTATTTCCGGGTCTTCGGCCTGTTATCTCTGCCTCATCTCCTGCCCTCTCAGAGGCACAATCTGGAGGGACGTAGCGTGTCGGTGCTATGTCATTAGCTCCAACATGGTAGCACCGACCAGCACCCCAGCGTTGGCACTAGAGCGCTCAGGCCAATGCTACAAGTAGCGCCGGCCTGAGAACACTGGCAGAGAGCTGCACTTGCGGCTGGTGCAGGGGCAGTTCTGGGAGGAGGGAGGGTGGGTGAGAAGCAGAACCGTAACTAGGGTGGAGCCAGAGGAGCACCCGCTCCATGCAGCGTGAAGGGGGGCTGAAGGGGGGCGCAGGATTGGCCCCAGGCTCCACCCCAGTTTCGGAAGTGACTGTCTGCACTGCAAGCAGTGCGAAGACAGATCTCCAGGCTCTCCCTGAAGGAGGTGTGCTGCCGATTGTGAGCGCCCCTCCTTCAGGGAGACATCATGGGGGTGGGGGCGCAAATAGGCAGAGCCGTGATGTCACAGCCCCAGGGCACAGGGGTAAAGCTCTGGTGGGAGGTGTTCCTGTGTGGGGAGTGGGCATCGGCAATTAAAATAATCAGCAATTAAAATAATTTTAAAAACCCAATTAAAAATAAGTTTAATACATAAAAATATGTTTCTTGAACAAGAAGTTTAGACATCATAGGGCAGCCTCTCGTACCCCCTCCCTGCAGCTTGGCACCATGGCCCTCCTGCTCCCCAGACACCCTCTTCATCCACCACTGCCTTAGACATGCATCAGGAGACTTTCTCTATGATGACAGGTTTGAAAAGCCGTCTCCCGCCCACCACATTGTGGTCTTAATTAGCTCTGTATCATCACCACGTCGGGCATCAAAGAGAGAACATCCGACACATGACTTGTACATCATTACAGGCTATTCACAGCTGGAATGACTCCAGTTTTGACAGGCATTACGGAGGGAGCGTAATGACATGGGTTTGGAGGAACCTGAGCGATGACCACGAGAAAAGTATGCTGAATATGCCTGAGGGATCCGGCTGAATGCAATCACAAGGATGCAACGTTTCATGGAGGGGCTGCAGCTCATTGGTGGAGCGCATGATGCGCACGATGCGCACAGTGCGCATATATAAGGTTCCAGGGCAATCCATGGCATTTCAGGGGGAAATATCTATCTGAACCCTTAATCAGCTGCCTGACCATATTGAGGGTGCAATGCAGTGGTGTCATTCAAATGATTTAGGAACAGGAACTTACTTTTGATTGGCACTTGTTGGGAATCCGGAACCAGCCACGGAGCCCGTTAGGATCCGGAACGCCCGTTCTGGTCTGTCCCCCCTGAATGACATCACTGGTGCAATCCTAAGCTGTGCTGGAACAAGCAGGCCAGTGGTCCTATGCTGTATCCAGTGCAACTTTGGAGCAGGCAGGAGCTTCCCTGGGGCAAGGGCACTTGCCTGTGGGCTCCTCAGATGTGCGCCTGCTGTTGAGGGTATCTGTTTAACAGGCGCAGAGCCAAGGAGGCCACGTGGCCAGAATCGGCCACATCCCAGCTCCACCGCACTGCCCAGGCTGGCACGCCTCTCGGCCCGCCCAGAAATGCCCTCCCCACACCTAGAACCATGCTTGCACCAGCCAATCTCGGTTGGCGCAGGAGCAGTGCAACGTGGGCTTTGGCGAGCACTGTTGGGCCAATGCTGCTGCTGGCTTTGACCCAAGGGCAGGAGCACTGATGCAAGGGTGCCAGTTGGCGCTCCCACACCAGCGCTGCTGCCGTTGGGCCGACGCATTTGGCTGGTGTCACATGTTGGATTGCGCCCTGAGTGAGATGACCCAATGTTCTGGCTTAATGGAAATCCTATGTCACGCAATGGACATGTTTAAGCAGCATTCCCGGAGTCTGACCATTGGTCCATCTAGATCAGTCCATCCTGCTCTGTCCGTGGAGATCAGTAACGTGCTGGCCCTGCCCCTTAGGTGCCAGGAAGTCTTGGATTGGCCCTCATGGACAGAGTATTCCACCATTGCCCCGCCCACCAGCTTAACCCTATGCATGCCCACCAGTGGCGTCTCTACAGGGAGGGCAGAGCTCCAAGAAGTTTTTCAAGAAGCCTCACCTTGCAGTGGAAATCACTCCTCTCCTGCACCGTTTTAGCCAATCCTCACAGGGAAAAGCAACATCTTGGTGTTGCTTATTGGCTACAGCAGCAAGGGAGAGGAGGGATTTACATGACAGGGTAAGGGCTCCTTGCAAAACGTAGAGCTCTGCCCTCCCTATAGAGACGCCACTGATGCCCACCTTTTTTTTTTTTTTTTTAAATATTTTTATCCCCCAGCTGGGCTTTGAAATAAGTTTGGCTTGGGGGTGGGAGGGAAAAAAAAAAAGTCCTTTACCACCTCCTTGAACCTGTTCAGCACAAACTGCATGCCAAGAAGCTGTTCCAGCGAAGGTTCTCCTTGGGCCACTGCCAGGAGAGAAGCGGAACAAGCGAGCTCGCTATTTACTAACGCATGTGCCAATGACTTGCTCTTTTCCTTCTTGAATCAAGGCGAGGTCCACACCCTTCCACGCATAGCAGAGCCATGAGCCAAACACCGAAACTAGGCTGCTTACTTTCAGCCTGCCTGCTCTTTTCTCCAGTTTCTCAGTAAAGGACAGGGCCTCCTTGGACAGGGTTATCAGCAACACTATGGAGAAAACAGCTGTTGATACTGGTTGGCGTCCATGTGCTTGCCCAGAGCGCAATCCTAACCTGGAGTTAGGCCGGCACAGTTAGGCCAGCAAAAGTTGGCCAGCACAAGGGGTGCCGTAAAGTATGTTTGGACCACTCTGGGAGTCAGAGGGGCCAGCACACAGGCGTGCACCATCCTCCCCAACTCAGAGAGTGGTCCAAACACACTTTATGGTGTCCCTTGTGCCAGCCAAACTTTGCTGGCCTAACTGTGCTGGCCTAAATCCAGGTTAGGATTGTGCCTCCAATTTTGCTTTGGACAAAGCTGGGAGATCTAATGGTGTATAAGAGAGAACACAAGAGTTTGTCATTGTTGGCCAGGTGATCTGGGACAAGTCATGCAGCATGCGTTCCGGTAAACAGCCACTCCCCTTAAACCCTCCCAGGTTGTCTTATGACAAGGTGTTGTTGTACCTGGAATGGCAGGCGTTGCAAAGCTATTTTGGGGTTGTCTGTTTACACAATCCGAAAAGAGCTTTGCAACGTCTGTGGTCAGGGATGCAATCGAGGGGTGGGGCTGGGCAGAATGTAGCACTGGGACGTCAAAAGCTTTGACGTCAGCCGTGGGAGGGTTTGGGTGCTGCCTCTGAAACTCTTTTCAAAGGACCTGTGCTGGGAAGAATTGCCAGGTTCAGCAGGAGGCAAGCTGAGCAATTTGCCTTAGGGGCATAACCCTCAGTCTACCATGTTCCTACATGCAGGTGGATGATGAACCGGGGGGGGGGGCAAAGAATATGGATTGATAGACAGGGGAGAAGAAAGATAATCAGAGGGAAGGAGGGGAGAAGGAAAGACTGAATACAAGCTATTGTGCTGGATGCATCTTGAGCAGTTCAGCCATTTCTACCCTGCTAATCTATTTCTCTGTTTTTCATCAACTTATATGAAACCATCGCCCTGCCAAGTGAATCTGCAAGAATAAGGTTCTCTCGGCCTCCCCTCCACAATACTTGTGAAATACTCCTTTTTCGGTATTTCATGGCTAATCAGCGTTTCCCCCTGAATTCCTAGATACAGCATTTACAGCCTGATTCTGTTCTGTTCTGTTCTACCCTGCGTGTTGTAAGAGCACAGCACGAAATCGGACATTGCACATTCCTGAGCTGAGAGAGGAATTTCCTCCTCTGGGTTGCTAGCACTGAGAGATGAAAAAAGAGGAAGGTGCTCTTGGGCAAAAGTTATTCGCAGACTCGGATTGATGTTTTTGAACAGCGATAATCAGCCACTTTGTGTCCCCCCAGCGTGGGAGAAAGGTGGGATATAACTGCATTAAATAAATAAATGTCAGCATTTTATGTCAGTTTTTCATTTTTCTACCATTCCCTTATAATTGCAGCATTAGGGCGCAATCCTAACTTGGAGTTAGGCTTGCACAGTTAGTCCAGCAAAGTTTGGCCAGTACTAGGGCCACTGTAAAGCGCGTTTGGACCACTCTCGGAGACAGAGGCCAGCACACAGACATGCAGCATCCCCCCTGACTCCGTCCAAACACCCTTTACGGTGGCCCTTGTGCCAACCAAAGTTTGCTAGCCTAACTGTGCCGGCCTAACTCCAGGTTAGGATTGTGCTCTCAGTGTAGTTTCCTTCTGAAATAAGGAGATAGGTTTCTGCTACTTATCAGTGAAACTGGATTAAAACCAGATAGCCATACTTAAGTGGATACAACTTGTCCTTAGTACGTATGCATGAATGCTAATGTACCATGCTATGCCTACTCTGATATTTTATGTTTTTCTGCTGCAGAAGTGCAATCTGAACTGTTGATAATGTAGGCAAATACATTTAGCAAGCATCTCGCTGATCAAGAGCAGAACACCTTGTTGGCTTTACAAATCATTGTGCAATGCATGTGTCTGACCGTGTGCATGCATGAATGTCCACGTGCACGCAAGGTGGGAAGTTGCTACTTCAGAGTAAACACATACAGCATGGAGAAAACCTAACAGAGACCTTCATCAAGGACTATCAGAGAAGGCTTGGGCAATGATTGGGCACTAGAATTGGCATTACTAGCATATCCCAGCTACTTTAATAAACAATAATAAAGCTAAAGTTAATATTTATTAAATAATAAATAAATTATTAGAGTTATTAATAATAATACTCTCCAACTTTTCACAGATGAAAACAGGGATATGCTAGTAATGCCAATAAATAATAACTTTATTATTATTTGCTTGTAAACCACTTTGTGAACTTTGTGTTGAAAAGCGATATATAAGTACATGAGTGTTACAAAAGTTAACCTTTTCTCATTATTTTGCATGTTCCCATTAGAGTGCTACTAAATGAATAACAACATTGTTATGGTCTGAGCAGGGTCGCGTGCGATTGGCCTGTTGGAGTCCCCGCCCACCCATGACCATGACGTCTGGTCATGGCACGGGTGGCCCTCCTCCCAGGGCGAGGGCAAACCCTCTTTGGTGAGGTCCAAGAAGGTTAGATGACAGGAGAGGACATGACATCAGTATCTTGAAGCCATGGATATAACAATATGGCTGACTCAGATCATTGCTGCCAAGGAGGAGGATTGCCGCGAATTCACGAATAAAAATCTCCCTGCACGCGTGTAAAAGTTAATCTCAACGTCTTAAAGCATGCCTGCGTGTTCTGAATACGGGTGTGTGAATCGCTGTACGAAAAATGGGATTTAATTTCCACGGAAAGATTCATGTATTCACATTACATCGGTTCAATAAAACTACCGTTAACTGTAACAGTGAGTGCATTATTTTTTGAAGCTGTGTAATTCCTTGTTGTTCCTAGCAGTCTTATTCACCATTTTCTGACCCCCACTGTTGATGGTCTAGAACAGGGGTAGGCAACCTTAAATACTCCAAGAGCCATTTGGACCCTTTTTCTGGAGAAAAGAAAACCTCGGGAGCCACAAAACCCTTTTGACATCTAAAATGAAGATAATACTGCATATATAGTTTTTTTTACCTTTATGCTATGTATAAAAAAACTATAGGGAGTGGCAACAGGATGCAAGCATCTTGTTGTCTCATGCCTCCCTGGGGCACCTGGTGGGCCGCTGTGAGATACAGGAAGCTGGACTAGATGGGCCTTTGGCCTGATCCAACAGGGCTCTTCTTATGTTCTTATGAGCGATTGCGGCTGAAAATTGGGTCTCAACATTCATCATTCGCTGTCTCCAGCTTTCTCTCTTTCCCACCCCCAACCCTGCTGCCAATCCCCCACAGCCTTCCAATCACGCGTAAAAAAACGAACGGCAGAACAAAAACCAGCCACCATGCTGCACCTTGCAGGGCAACGCGGCGGATCGCCCATTTGCAAAGAGCACATGCGACAAGCAGCAGCAGGATGGGTGGGCAGGGCAGACCCCAGAGCCGAGCCGAGCAGCTGCCCATGCAACTGCTGCCACTATAGGGTGTGTTGTTGTTTTTTCAAAACGGTAGAGGATTTTTTATTTTTAGGTTTGCAAAAGGGGGATTCCAGGCTCGTGCACAGGAACTTTTGCAACTTGCACGCCATCGATGCAAACAATCCCTCCACGTTGCAGAAAGAGGGACCGGGCAAAAGATCCTGGAAAACGGGCGGGGGACACACATACACAACTGCGAGACCCAGCGCTTTCCATGCTTGTAAGCGGGAGCTGCCCCAACGAGTGCAAAACCAGGGGCAACTTTGCAACCCGACCGAGAGTGAGCCAGAAAGTTTTCCCCACCGGCTCTCTGCTGCATGCCGCCGCCCCCCCCCCGCCACGCTCCATCGCAGCTCTGCGTGCGAAGCAATGCAAACACATGGAACAGTCAACACAAAAAGCATTCCAGCCAGCGGATCAGCTCTGGAGCTTCGTGGGTTGCCTTCTGCACAAGGCTATCCACGGACCGAGCGGGAGCCCAGCCGCCGCCGCTGCCAGCACGCTCTCCCCGCTTCCTGGAGCAGCATGCAGCGCAGGACTGGTGCCAAGCGGAGAGGCACTCTCGGTAGCAGCTCCCGGCTCGGGGGGGGCTCGGAGGGAAGGGGAGAAAAGGGGGCGATTCCCAACCTGCAGCCCTGAGCACAGTGCAGTCTGCTGGGAGGGAGAGCAAGCCTGCGGTCGCAGCCAATGCTGGGAGTGCTACTTTCACCCGGACTCCGGAGCCGCAGCAGACGGCTAAAAGAGCCACATGCGGCTCCAGAATCATAGGTTGCTGACCCCAGGTCTAGAAGGTAAGAAAAAATATATTCCCCCCCTTTTTTCCCTTCCCGTTTACACTTTTTTCCCCGCCTTCCATTTTCTACGGTAATATTTTCGAACTTCTGAACATTAACAGAATTTGGTTTTTTTTGGGGGGGGGTGAGTGTAGAAGTTTAAAAAAATACTCTTAATAGTCTAGAAGTAAAAAAGAATTACTCTCATATTGACAACTACTTGTGTTATGAAGAGATTTTAATGTAATTTTCCTACTGTAATACTTATGAAATTCTGAACATTAACAGACAGTTTTTTTTATGGGGCATGGCCATTTTATTTTTGCTTGTGTAGATTTCAAAAAATAAGTCTGTGAAAACAGTGCAATCTGAGTTTAAATAGACAGCAAGTAGCATTTCGTCCGGTGTGTTCAGTAATATAATTATGCGGAATTAAAACTTGTAAGTGCATATTAAATCATAATCAGGTTACCAATAATGTTTCTCCACGATCACACGTTGTTATTTTGGTAAGTTTTTATTTCAGGAGTAAACTATTCAGTCCTAAACAGTACCAGAAAAGCAATCTGAAATGCTTGGAATAAGGATTGTTTTGAGTAGAACAACATGGCTGCTAAGCCCGCCCCCTGGCCACATTCCGCTGCTATCTCTTCTTAAGGCATGTCCTCTCCTGCTATCTTACCTCTATGGGAGGGCGGCGGTTGCTGAGGCCGCTGCTCTCGCGAGAACTGCGCCGTCCCCGCTGAGCGTTGCCTCAGTCTGTCGTTGGGCAGCGGCGGAGTCGGACGCAGCGGTCATGTCGCTGCCGGGCTCGCCGATGTCTGTGGGGCCGCCGCGCTGGGCGCCGACGCACGTCCAAGTGACGGTGCTGCAGGCGCGGGGGCTGCGCTCCAAGGCCAAGGGCGGCGGCAAGGGCGGCGGGGTGGCGGCCGGAGGGGGCAGCGACGCCTACGCCGTCATGGCGCTGGGCAAGGAGAAGTTCGCCACCTCGGTGGCCGAGCGCTGCCTGGGCGCGCCCGTCTGGCGCGAGGAGGCCACCTTCGAGCTGCCCCCGCGCAGGGGGCCCGGGCCAGGCCCGCCCGCCGTGCTGCAGCTCACCGTCCTGCACCGCGCCCTGCTGGGCCTCGACAAGTTCCTGGGGCGCGCCGAGATGAACCTGGCCGAGCTGCAGAACGAGGGCGGCCGCCGCACCACACGGTGAGGGTGGTGGTGGTGGTGGAGGAGGAGGAGACGACGAGCCTCTCGGGCCAGCGCAGTCTACCTTCTTGCAGAGGCAGCGCGCCCGGTGCTGTTTGGGGTGTGTGTGTGTGAGAGAGAGAGATGCAATGCTTTTTGGTGTTCCTCTTATATTTAGCATTGGGAGAGTAATTGTTCTTCTTCACCCCCCTGTGCAGTGTCTTTTCTAGTGGCTGTTGCGGGGTGGTGGTGGTGGAGATGAGCCTCCCAAGCAAGGCGCAGTCTATCTTCTGTTATGGGTATCCTGCTTGCAGAGGCTACTGCTTGGGGGGTGATGCTTTTTGGTGTTTGCCTATGTTCTGGGTGCATAGAGAGGTCCATGTCTCCTGTCCTGATGGTGCTTCCTGGCTGTGTTGGAATTTCCAGCAACAGAGGCAGTGTATCCTTTCTGTGTCCCCAGTGCTGGTGAGGATAATGTCTTGCTTTTTGTATAGTGCTTTCTGAGTGCACTGAGTTCTTGATGCTTATTATCTTGATGGCATCTCTTGGCTGTGATGGGGACCTCCAGCCTTATATTAGAGGTCTGCTTGGTGATAAGGAGGAAGAGAATCAAAATGAATGTAACTTTTCTGAGTACATAAAGTTCTTGACATGTTCAAGATAGGTGGCTTCAACCATGGAAGACAGATAGCTGTATTTGTGTATGTGTGTGTATTTATTACTCTTCTCCCAGAAAGAAGGCACTCAAGTTGGGTTTGCAGTAAAAACTAAATACTTTAAAAACAAGTTAAAATTTTAAGAGAGAAATTAAAAGCAGAATTGTGGCTGAAGCTGAAAAACAGTGACTAGCCTAAGGGCATAGATGAATCTTATGGTAGAAGCAAGCATGAGAGGTCCTGAATTTCAGTACAGTTACCTTTTCTATCTCACTAGTAGAATGGTTAACAGACTGACGGCTCAACTCTGGCCTGCCTGGTTCCATTGAGTCCACCACTCCTGTGAATGGTATCGCACCCTCAGCTGCCATCCAAGAGTATCCTGTTTCAGGCCTTACTTCTGCCATGGACATGCTTGGTGGCCTTAAGCAAATCTTGACTCACTTTCAGTCTTGCAGTATTATATGGGGGTAACTTGCAAGGATTACATTCGGTTAAGGTAATCAATGTAAAGCACTGTACGCATTCAGAAAGCACTATACAGGTATTAAGCGATGGTGGTGTGTAACTCAGGGTATGTATGTACCTTAAAAGGTGTCATACCTGCCATTGTGTCAGATTGTCTTTGTGCTGAGTGAGCAGTAGGGGGTAAAAATGCTTTACAGGAGGTTAGTCGAGAGCGTTGAAGCGTCCGTGTGCCCGAAGATAAGACGTGTGCCCGAAGATAAGATCCGAAGGTCGATCTGAGCAGCAGACCTTGAGAATTGCGACTGATAAGAGCTGTCTCCAGCTGCCTGTGAGAGAGGAGTTGTGCTGGGCCAGCTGTTTCTTTGGTGGGAGCAGAGAAGCCGTTTATCAGCCAGTAGGAAGGCAATTGTGCGGCCAGAAAGAAAAACTAACCACGAAAGTTCCATCTGTATGTTCTGTAGTTCTTGAAAGATAGAACTCCTTTGTAATTTGTAAAAACCCCTTGTGGGTTTAGATAAAGCCTGCCTATGTAAACCGCCTTGAATTAAAGTCAATCTAATGACCAAAGAGAGACGGTATATAAATACCAGTATTATTATTACAGATATATTTAAGGATCCTGTTGAGATTTAACATAAGAGCAACACTGCCAGGTCAGACCAAGGATTCATTCTAGTCCAACATCCTGTTTTAACCAGTTGTCACTTAGTCATTTTTTGGAAAGGCCCTGAGCAGGGCATGAAGGCGATACCTTTATTAATTGCCTCCCTGTGGCTGGTATTCATATAGTTTATGATAGACCTCTCTTCCTCCTATGAACCCATTTTAAAACGATATATAAGGCTAGTTAATGGCTGCAAAATAGATGTTGCTGACTCTTAAAAAAAAACACAACTGGATTTCTTTCCACAAAAGTTACAAACTGGAAAAATAGAGTAGACGTTGGAATAGGATGAGATCATGGGAAGTTAAAGAAAAACAAGGTCATAAATGGGTATTATGGGATGAGATAGAAGTTCCAAGGTAATTGGGGCTTGGTAGTTCCTCTACTGCGAAAGAAAGAAAGATCTGTTTGTCTGGAGCTAAATTGAATTGCACCCACCTAATCCACTTACAGGAAACTAACCAAGATATCTGGGTCATGTTTCTGGTTTCCCCACCCCCTCTCATTTCTTCCCTGTGTAACTTTACTGGCCAGTGTCTGTAGATCTTAAATTAAAACAATCACCTGTCAATTATTGACTCCTGGGAAGTCTTTTTGCAAGTATACTTATTAGTTCAGTACGCCTGATTGTGAAGTCATTTAGACCCAAATCCTAATCAACTTTTGAGCACTGTCATAGCTGTGTCAATGGGGCATGTTCTTCATTTTGCAGTGGAGTAGTAGTCATGAAAGCCTCCTCAAGGTAAGGGAATGTTTGTTCTCTTACCTCAGAGCTGCATTGCCCTTGCCCTGGTGCTAGAAAGTTGGTTAGGGTGTGTTGCCTTGTATGGCAAAATGTAGGTTCTTGTTAGGTGTGTCATGTGATACTAGGGAACCAATATAGTTCCAGGCCAACATTATACTTCTCTCTCGCTCTGTGACACACAATAATTTGAATACTGCCAGGTTGAGGAGAATTTGAAAAATTTGTGACAGGTCTGAAAGGAGAACAGAAATCCTTCCACACCTTATCTTCCATTACAGTAAAAACTGCTATCTCAGGATCTCAGTGGGGGAAGAACTTGAATTTGTCAGGCCAGACCTCATTTTAAGAACCAGAAGTTGCGTGGGAGATTGGAAAGAAGCATTCCGAGTATGATGCTTCCGCTTTAAAATTGCAGGAAAAAAAAAAGATTGTGAACTTTGTAGGTGGAAAGAAGAGCAATCTGCAACCAGATACTGGTGTTTCGCAATTGGCTTGGGCCAATTCGCTTCCATTGCATGTTTCCACTGCATTCAGATTTAATTTTTAAACCAAGTTATTTTAACGAGAAACTTATACAGTACTTGAAACTTTAAAAACCACAATACGGCAAAGTAGTGACAATGAAAACATGAAGGAAAGCCTGACAGCCACGTTCAGCAGCTAAAACCAGTTCCCAGCATAATAAATTGTAAGGCACGTTAAGAGGCTTGGGAGAGTGAGAGCCTGGGCCTGGCAGCTAAGAGAAACCAGTGACTGTGCCAGTTGAACCTCCTGGGGGTACCATAGCTTGCACATTCTCTCTCTGGTAGCCACCAGCGTTTCTGGAGGAGAGATGCATGTTGCTAAGTACTTAGAAAAAATTGCCTATGTTAGTGTCTTTGCATTGGCAGTTATATAGGTGGATGTTGATGCGGGTCAGAGCCACTATGAGCCACCATTGTTGGCAGTTGTTGGCTGCTAACCCCTTCTCTCCCCTACCCCAGTGAAACATAGTTTGTACTACTGTGTTAGTGCTTCCACCTTCCTCCTTTCTTTGAATTGCCCTATGCTAGGGCCAACATTAGTAGACTCTGGTGCCATCTACAACCCATTATGTCACTTTTGAATGGCTGCTCTCTTGACCAACTGGGCCATTGATTGTGGCTCTCCATATATATAAACATATATAGGGAGACGGGTTTTTCATGAGGGTTCTGCGGCTCCCCTGGCTGGTTTGGGTGGCTTCCTCAGGAGCCCTGGCTCACAGTTCGGGAACCACTGCCTTATGTTCAAGCTTTCCTTAAGGGAAAATATGGTGCAAGGGGGAACCCTGCCATCACATCTAATTAGGTTTACATCCTAATTTGTCAATGGGATGAAGCAGAATGTTTAACTTGGATCTTGTATATATTTACGCACAGTGATTTCAAACTCCCTCTCGGGCTCCTTGTTTTTGCCTATGGACATTCAAGTGCAAGATGCATGCAGTATTGCAGTACATCAAATGTCTGTTTAAACGGCAGGGTATCTCATCAGTATGTATCCAATAAGCTTTTTGCTTACATATTGTAGAAAACTGTTGACCAGATTTGAACTGCACCTGTGCTTGGAAATTTGTGCTACAATAAAATGAAACTGGGAAAGAAAACATGATCCCCCATTTAGCAAACATTCTTTTAGACTGATCTCAGGTCCTATTCTTGAACATGTCAGTGTCCAAGTATTATGAGAGCAGTGTTTATAAATGCCACTTTCTGAAAGTGCTTGTTAATGTGTATTGTCAATAAACAGCAGCCTCTGCACAAAGGAAACTGCAGTAATTAACCCAGCAAGTCCAGCAGGCTCACCAAGTTTGCCTTGGCAGTCTGGTCTGCTTTAGGCAAACACACTAAGTATGTGAAGTATGTTTGTGACAAATCTCTTGATAACACCTTGGTGCTGGAATAAGTGGTGCCAGTTCAGAGTCAAAGCACCTAATTAATTTTACAAATGAAGGCTCTGCCTGCAACATTTAATTCAACAAATTTGAGAGCTTCGGGTGACCTTCTAGTTTAATTGTGACCTAGCATAGTTAGTTCACAATAGTTGAACTAGATATTAGTTCAACATTCCTAATTAATAGACAGCCCCAATGAAAGCATGCAGTTAAGTACGGCCGGGGATTTTACTCAGCAGTAATGTAGGTCAGAACGTTTTCCACTGGTGATATTTTACTGCTGAAAATTTTCCATTTCCAAAAACCAAGGACACAATATTGGGCAGTTTCAAAGATATAATTGGCTTTTTTAGATTATTATAGCCCCTGAATTATGACTGCTGATCCTACTTTTTCTTTAAACAGCAATTTGAGGTGGTGATCTCAGTTGGAATTTGCTCCTGCCGCTGACTTGGCTTCTGAAGGCGTTGCTTCAGTGGGGACAATTTTCAGGTTGTAAATAGCTTTTGAATTATGGTGTTGGAGAAGACCCTTGAGAGTCCCCTGGGCTGCAAGGAGATCGTCAGTCAATCCTACAGGAAATCAGGCCTGATTGCTCCCTGGAAGGACAAATACTGAAGCTGAAGCTCAAATACTTTAGCTACCTCATGAGAAGAGAGGACTCTTGAGAAAAGACCCTCATGCTGGGGAAGATTGAAGGCAAAAGGAGAATGGTGGATGAGATCAGAGGATGAGATGGTTAGATAGTGTCACCAAAGCAATGAACATGAAGTTGGGCAAACTCCGGAAGCTAGTAGAGGGTGGGGAGGCCTGGCGTGCTGTGGTCCATGGGGTTGCAGAGAGTCGAACACCACTTAGCGACTGAACAACAAATGGCTCAGGGAGAGGACAATTGTCCCCCCTGCCTGCACATCCTGGTTCTGACTAGCCTTGGGCAACTGTTTAAAACAAACAAAAAAACTGATTTCTGGAATAAGTGCTTACGTGTGTAGTTTGGCCCTAAGTAAAGCTTTAAGTTCATTTAGATACTGCATTTGAAACATAGATGTGCTTTATGGAATTTTTTTCTTAATCTAGATATATCAAGTCAAATGATTTATCTGTTTGGAAAAGAATTGAGGGATTTATAAACATGGTGGATGTTTTAGTCTTGTTTTGTTTTTCTAAATACATATAAAGATACACTAATTTGGATTACAGTGTTCAAAAACATTTTCTGTTGCTCAAAGATTTTAAATGCAAAACTTCTACTTCACGTAAGCAGAAGATGAGGGAGTAAAATGTTACTGTGGCTTGTTTCCTGATGCTTTGATCTCTATTTTCTTTCCTTTTCTGATATGATAGCTTTTAAGGCTTGCTGTATTCTGAAAACTTCTGGAAGTTTTGGAAGCAACTACATGGCTTTTATAGATATTTTCCTATTTCTGCTTTATGACTTTCTGTTTCTCTCTCTCTCTCTCCCTCCTAGTTTTATAACCTCTGCTGTACCCAGCTTCGTTCAGGACTATCCTATCTAGTTGTCTTCGTTCATATTGTGCCTATGAAGGAGCAAAAAGGTTAGACACAGCTTCGCTGTCATGTCTTTTTGGCTCTAGTATGGACAGACTCTTTCCCAGATTCTTTCAGTCTTTCTGTTGACACCCAACATTACAACCACAACACCTACCATTGTTTTCTATATTTCTGTTTTCTAGCAGCCCATTTTGCTGTGGTCAGCATGACTTCCATGTTGAGTAACAGATTTTTTTTTTTAAAAAAAAGTTTCTTTAGTGTTTTGAAAATACTGCACAAAAAATTCAAACTATTTCTGTAAATTTTGCAATGAAACACTCAGTTCTGCATTTCTGCTTTACTTAACTGTGCATTCTTGGCTAGATACCACTGCTAGCATCAGTTGCCAGACCTGATGTTTCAGGCTGCGAACTGATTCCTCTTTCTGGCTGTATTAAGTGATGGTAGTAATGTAGTCACTAATTCAGAAGCTGAACTTCTTTGTTTATGTCTGTGTAGATGGTATACGCTCCACTCCAAACCGGGGAAGAAGGAAAAAGAGAGAGGCGAGATTGAGGTGGATATCCAGTTCATGAGGAGCAACCTAACAGCCAGCATGTTCGATCTCTCCATGAAGGACAAGTCCCGGAATCCGCTGGGCAAGCTGAAAGACAAACTAAAGGGGAAACGGGGAAACGGATTGCCGGACACGGCATCAGCCATTATTCCTAGTATAAGCCATTCCCCGGCTGACAGTGATGAAGAGTCGACTGAGAAGGAGAAAGAGAAGAAGAAATCCAAGTTCAAGACACTATTTCACAAGCCTGGTCTGCAGAAAAGCAATGTCTCCCAGTCCATGTCTGTGCTACCTACTCTCCAGCCAGTTTCAGAGAAAGTTAGACTTAGACCTAGTGACTTTTCATCACAGTGGGGGGATGACGACGATGACGACGACACTTTGACTCCAGTCTCTGAGAGTAAGTATCTCTTGATGAACAATATCTTCAGTCTCCAAAGGACCGATTTTCAAACTTCCATGGAATGTGTTGTAGCAAAAACTACATCTTTGTGGTTTTTCTTTTTAAAGTGTGGCTAAAACCAGGCTTTTTATATCTGTAAACGTTGAGACACTGAGAGCGCAATCCTAAACTGGAGTTAGGCCGGCATAAGGTAAGCCAGCATAGTTTGGCCAGCACAAGGGATACCATAAAAAGTGTTTGGACCACTCTCAGAGTCAGGGAGGATGGCTCACGTCTGTGTGCCGGCCTCTCTGACTCCAAGAGTGCTCCAAACATACTTTACAGTGTCCCTTGTGCTGGCCAAACTTTGCTGGCTTAGTGTATGCCTGCCTAACTCATTTTAGGATTGCGCCTTCAATTGTATTTTGAAGTTAGTCATAACTAAGACCTGTTTGAAATTAATGGACTTCATTTAATCGTGGCTTACTTGGTCTCTGTGACTTCTGTGGTGCTCAGCTATGACTAATTTGGGTACAAGTCATTGCTTGGAAGCCCTTCAATTCAGGTTCCCTTGGACCAGGTGTGGTGTTATGCTATGAACATGAGAGTACCTACAGAGATAGGCTTCTACAATAGCCCCCAACTGTAGTGAAGAGCTAGGTGTGGACGTCCTAACTTCTCATACTTGTAATGTTAATTTCACATTTATTTATTTTTCAGAGCCTTCTGCAAATAAAGCTGACAATAACTCGCTTTATCCGCCTTCTGGCATGTCCCATAAGAGAACGAGTAGTGCAGATTCCAAGCAATTGAGCCAAATTGCCTCCAGCAGCAAGAAGGATGCTCTTTCTTTATTTGGTGGCCTGAAGTCAAAAAACGACCCAGCTTCCCGGTCCAACGTGTGTATCAACGGCAGCCACGTTTACGTGGAGCGCAGTGAAACCAAAAGTGACGCCCTTCCAAAAGACGGCACTCCATCGTCCCCTTCCCCTCTGACCTCCCAGAAGAAACGGCTCTTTTTATCCCAAGAGAACTTGTCTTCCGAAATGGCTAAAGAACCTGAAGTGACAGGGGAACTCCCTGCCGGCAAAGGGCCTCCGGAATCTTCCTCGCTAGAATCTTTTAAAGCCATGACTTTGCCATCATACAAACTGCTGAGTGGGGATTTCCTAGAAAACAGCACTCCACTGACTTTAGACATCTTAAAAGAACCTAAAGAGAACAAAAAACAGGAGAATAAGAAGTCGGGCTTGTTGTCCCTGGTGACAGGAAAAAAGGAAGCTAAAGTCAGCGAGGAGGCAGAGGGTGGCCCTGACATTTCTCTGAAGGCGAAGGAAGTGAAACGTGACGAGAGGGAATTGGGGAGGAAGGAGACAAACCCCTTCGAGGTCCCTGGGGAAGGCAAAAGAGATCGTGGCCCAGACAAGAGCAGTGCCGCCACTGTCCCCATTGCAAAGGCCTCCTCCAATCGCTTTGATGACACGGTTGTAGGAGAACAGAAACCAGAGAAAAGCACCGCTCCTGTGAAGCCATCTCAGACCAAGCCTGTCAAACCCAGGTTAGTCTTGGGGGATCATTTCAGACTCCATCATAAATGAATATTGGAACTTGAGGAGGTTAAGATTCTGCCGCCCAGGTAGTTCCCTGCAGGCTGTTTTGCCTGCTGGACTTCAAGCCTTTAGCTTCAGATCTGGGGAGGGGGAGAGAGAGAATGAATTATTGTCATTATGTGCTATGGAGAAGTACCACTGTGTTCTTGACAACGGCCAGTCTTGCCTCCTCTACTTCCTTGAATTGCGGTGGGGGACAGAAATGGTGTAACGACTCCCTATTGTGTTCTGTGAGAAAGTGTAGAGTGCTGAGCAGGAAGTTCAGAGAAGTTGTGGCTCCGCTATACTCTGCACTGGTGAAACCGGCAATTTATTCATGGCAGTGGAATAAATTGCTGAGGGAGGTAGTGGGTTCTCCTTTACTGGACATCTTGAATCGGAAGTTTGACAGGCACCTGCTGGAGATCCTCTAAGAGAATTTCCTGCCACAGGCAGGTGGTAGGACTAGATAACCTTGTAGGTCCCTTCCAGTTCTATGGGGAAAACGGAACAAATCAAATGAATCAAAAGGAGGGGCTTCCACCCCCTGACTATTTGCCAGTCTCATGCACATTTGCATATGATTGTAGAGGATCTTCAGCGCTGCTAGCTGGAAGCTTAAACAGTTCCTGAGAATAATGGTGACCCAACTTCATTTGTAAACTGTAATTGATACATCTGTGGACATGACTGCCTGTTGCTCTAACTCCTTTGGCATGGAGGTGAAACTGCTTCCTCTTACTAGTGTGTTTGGGTGTGCTCTTTGCTTCCTCCTGATTTCTGCAGAATGGCTAAAGCATAACACATTTCTGCGGCTTTGTGGATGACAGTTCTTTGGAGAGAGCATTGCTTTGTATGGAAGCCTGGTACAGCTGACACTCCTGCATTTTCTTATCTCTAATCCTTCCATTTGTGTAACTTCATATATTTAAAGAATGTGGGCCCTAACATACTCTCTTGCATGATTGGAGTAGTAAGAATGCCTTCCATTGGAGGCAGATTTCATGGTCTCAAGTGTCTGTCCTCCACAGTTGTTTTTTTCAGACCTGCTGCTTTGCCTCATAGGTTGTTTCTGTCTGAAGGAATGTTAGCGCACGGGGCTGAGCTGGGTTGATAGTGAGAACACTTTGCAATCCTAGGTGCACTTACTAGGAAGCAAGTCCCATGGAACACAGTGGAACTTACTTCTGAGTAAGCATGCCTATGATGTACTGCACAAATACGTTAAAATGCAGCCACTGTCTGAAACCAATCTTCAAAATGTTGCTGCTTGTCTGTGGTTGCACCTGCAACTGACATGCAGGTCTTATTTTGTCCCTTCTTACAGAGTGGGCGTGTCTTCAGAGGATGAAACCAAGGCCGCTCTCCCTATTCCTGAGCCTTCATGTGTCTCTCCTTCCTATCCTTCCCGGCTCTTTAGTAACAATAATAACCCCTTTACCTCTGACCTTGGACCAGAAGTGAATGCTCAAGGCTCTGATAGCTTTGGTGGTCCTTCCTTAAGCCTTTCCTCACCACATGACAACAATCCTTTCACTGTGAAATGGGGACAAGAGTCTAAAGAACAAGATTCTGAATTATTTACGGCCACTCCTTTCTGCCTTCCTTCTCCAGCTTCTGGTAAAGAAAATAACCCTTTTACTCCTCACTGGAGGCAAGACTCTCAAATAGAGGATGCAGGAAACTCTACTAAACCTCTCTTGCATCTCCCCCACCCTCCTACAGCTACTGTTCTTGAGTCACACCCTTCTCAGCTTCTTAATGTTGACAATCCTTTTGAATCTAAACAGGGGGAGGAATCTGAACATATTAACAATCCTCCTGTGCTTCTCACCTCTCCTCCTCCTGCTATTAACCAAGAGCAAGCCCCTTCTGCAGGGAGCCTTATTGATTCCAAGGAACATCCTAGAATACCATTAGAGAAGCCACAAAACAAAGGCTTAACTAATCAAGCAGATCCTACACCCAGTTTTTCTTTCCTTCTTTCTGGCAGTCACCCTGCACACGTTTCTGACCAGGTTGGGGTTGTTCCAAAGATGCAGCACAATGACCCAGATGTCAATGTGGTGGCCCCGTTAAAAGAAAGCAACAGAAGCATGAAGAAGTCAGTGACCTTTGCTGTTGTTGAGAGAGAAAATGACCCAGTGAGTAGTGGTGATGAGATGTCAGATGAAGATTCAGTCGAGAGATGGCATGACGAAAATGAGGGTGCAGAAGGTGCCACTGAAAAGAATAGAGGACTTGAACTAGAGCAAGAGCATTACTCCGTGTCCAGGTCATATGATGGAAGAATAAGTTCTGCTGCTAACAGTGGGGACCCTTTAGAAAAACAGACTGATACCAACTCCCCAGTTAAAATAGACCCACCAGTGCCGACCCCAAGGGTTGCCACGCTGTCACCAAAGGAAGCCGTCTTGTCAGGGACTGAATTGAGTGGAAGTCCTCTCTCTGCTCCCCCAAAGCCAGCCCCAAGAAGCACTCTGAAACAAGACAAGAGTGTGTCTCTCCCCCTGACTGACACACCAGAAAAGGATGCAAGAAGCTCTGCCTCAGAGTTGGATTTGCCAGGAGACGACCCTTCTGAATCTCCAACCAACGCTAGCTCGTTAACAACTTCAGTGTTGACGGAACTTCATCCCGGACAAGACGATGGTGCTGTTGAATCTTCTCAAAGCATTAATAGTGATCCCTCTAGCTCTGGAACAACCCCCCGGCCTGCTGTGTTAATCACTGGAGACCTGAATCTAAAATCTGCTGCCCTTCCAGTTATTCCAGAAGTCGGATCAGATGATGAGCAGCTAAGTGACAACCAGAAAGGTGTCGAAAAGACAGATGTCTGTGGAGACTTGTCTAGGACTAGTGATCGTCCTTCAGCGTTATGGTCAAATAAAGCTGCCGGCAAACAGAGCTATTTGCTTCTTGAGAGAGTGACTGGTCTTAATGATGATGCTCTTGAATCCAACAAGGCCTTGATTAAGACTTTGGCAGCAGGACTTCAGAATGTCAGTGGCATAGGGGGATTAGAACCGAAGGGTGAATTTAAGGAAAGTAGACAGAGTGACTGCCCTGAGCTCTCTGATAGCCCTATTTCTCCTTCTTCTCTGTCTAGTTCTGCTCAGCCTCACCCGACTAGTCCTTTCCAATCTAAAACTCTTGGCTCTGATAGAGCAGAATCTCCTGAAAAAACTACAGCGGAGGGTTTGGATGCTAAAGTGGAAATCTCTGGCAAGAAGAAGCTTCTTCAGGCGTGGGTTTCACCCTCTGAGATACAACCCAGTGAGGCTCTGCAGAGTGGTGGAACTCAGCCTGCTAAGCTCAGGTGAGAGGACTTGTGGGGGACTGGCAGTCTCAAGTGCTGTACGTGGCTTTGACTTGTTTCCTCCTTCTGTACTTGGAGAGGAAGGTGTTCTCACTCAGTTTTCAGCAACCGAACACCTATACCCCCCACCTTTTTGTGAAGCAACCTCTTGCCCAGTGCTTGGAGCTAAAATTGGAGCAAAACTCTTATTTCTAAGACATCATCTGAAGACACATGAGCCTAACGCAGGTCTGGGTCTGATCAGCACCTGACTGGAAAATTGCTGGGGAATCTTACTGACGGTTGAATTGAGCAAGGGAAGAAAGGCAGAAAATCAGAAAGTTATTTGCTGTGGTGGTAATTTAGATTCAGCCTTCACGATGCAGTGATGTGCTGATGCTTAGCCCATAAACAGATGCTTAGCAGATAAGCACACATGGTGCGTGTGGGTGGTGGTAGTGGTTACGTATTTTTTTTCCAGAGAATTTGCCCTTAACTTTCTATTCTGTTAAAATGCCAGGTTTGGCATTTTATGAAAAGTCACTACAGTTGGGTACATGGGCAGTTTTGGGTGGGTGGGTAGGTGAGGTTTCTTGTTGAGCTTTAAATGCCCTATAATTCCCTGTGGCCCTGAGCTCTGTTTCTAGATATCTGAAATGGTTCGTGGTTGCTGATGGAAGTTAGAACCTTATTTTGTTTTCCAAGATAAAGTTCTGAATTTAAAAACTTTAAAACTTTGCTAAAAACTTAAGTGTAGAAAATAGCCACAATACTTGAACAGTGGTATTTTTAGATAACACAAGCAGCCAACCATCTCTCTTCAAGTTCTGTTCCGTATTTTCTGTGTATATGAAATCTGAAGATTTACTCTAATTCCTTTTGGAAAGTATAGAGAACTCAGCAAAATAATTCAGCCTCAGTTTAAAGGTGATTATGGAACTTAACTGTGTAATGAATGACTGCATTTATGGGAGGAAAATTTTAATTGGGGTGGGGGGGGAGGAAAACCATGTATTCAGGGTGCTTCAAAGCGTACAGTTCTCGTTACAAAGGGTCTTCAGTTATGCAGTTGTAAGGGGCTTAAAGATTGCCTGAAATCCACAAGGTTTGTTTTTCTTTCAGACTTCATCCTGTGAAGCCCATGAATGCTACAACAAACAAACCAGCTGCAAAAACCTTGAACGTAGCGAAGATCTTGGATAACCAGAATGAAGCTAATCTAAAGGTACATAAAATGGAACGTGTTTTAAAGCCCTAACAGGCAAGGAATGGCCATAACTCAGTGCCTATCAGGTTGATATGCCTGATATGCAGCAGAACCAGGTTTAATCCCTGGCATTTCCAGGCAGAGCTTGGAAAAGGGTATTGGACAGCTGCCACCAGGCAGTGATCTGACTCAACATTTGGTCATATATGGCGTTCTTTTACTACAGGGGATTTTTTGAACTCCACGATCCTAGAATTTATTGTGTTTTCCATAGTCTTTGCCTGGAAGAATGTACGTGTTCAAATAAGCAAGGTGTAGTATTACAAAAAGATCTGTTAATATGCTCTATTAAGGTGTCCTTGTCACGGCCTCTTTGTTTCTATCCAGTAGTAGAAACAGCCAAGGCAGGCATGCCAAAGCTGTGCCTTTGTACCCCATAGGTATACTTTCTGGCAGATCCTGAAATTCCTGTTCTTGTGAAACTTTGAACCAGTTTCTGCTCTTCTGACAGAGAATCCCTTTGTGACAGTAGTACTAGCCAGGATTTTTGAGTAATCTTTGTGACCGAAAGTCTGAAGGTTCTGACTTTCCGAGATCACCTGTGTGGCTGCTTTCCCTGCCAAAACGGTTAACCTTCTGTCCTTTCTTCCTAAAGAAGTACAACCCCTCCGACCCTGCCTATGCATATGCGCAGCTAACTCACGATGAGCTGATCCAGCTGGTCTTGAAGCAGAAAGATGTGATTGCCAGGCGGGATCTCCAGGTGCGGGAACTCGAAGACTACATTGATGACTTGCTGGTCAGAGTGATGGAAGAAACCCCGAACATTCTTCGGGTTCAGAACCGTGGAACCAAAAAAGCCGGCAAGATGTAAAACGGCCATTCAGTCCCACGGATGACTTCTTCGTTGCTCTGTCTTTGGAACTCGAGAATGCGAATGTGGACTTTGAAAGGACTGTTGCTTTTACCCAAACAAATGATGTGTGTTTCTCTGTTTTAGGCCAGACTTGCCTTGCCTTATCTTAGAGACTGGTTAGTAATGATATAATCCAAAATGGCCGAGGGTTTAAAACAAACAAAAAACCCTTGCACCCTTTTAAATACACTGTAACTTTTGCTGCTGCATTGGGATTCAAGGCTTGAGAGTATGGGGCTGGGGAGGAAGTTATGAGCCATTTTTTTAAAATCTGTGAATAATTCCAACTGTTACTGGAACATTTTTAATGGGTTGGTGTTTAAAAGTGGGCACTTTCACATGGCTTTTGGATGCAAAGACTTTTGACTTTTGGGGGGATATTTTAATATAAGTGGCTTAGTGCAATATAAACAACGGTATGCTAATGACATGAGAGAGAGCGGGAACAGTATCTGTTAAGATGCTTTGTTACATCATCAAAGATTTGCTTTGATCGAACTGCTGGAAAAACAAGTACTTCCTCCCAAAAATGTCTTTTTACTTGCAAGAAGCACAATCCATTAGGAATATCTGCTAAATTAGCCTTCTTGATCGAACGAGAATTCTGAGCATGGCGGTGCTGTTCCACAGTTGTGCAGTGAAATTGTTCTGAGATGTGTCCATTTCACTTCGAGAAGAAGAAAACAAAGAACTAGAGCCTTTCTCATTTCTGTTTTCTCATTTCTGCACTTGGCAGATTTGTCTTGTTTTTCTCATATGGATTGAATGGGCTTGCAAAGGGCCTGTTTAAAAGATGTTGCTGTAAGGAAAAAAACAACACTTCCTTCATCCTTGTTAGGTGTGTAGAGTGAAATTCATTGGTTGCTATAATATGGGAAATGGATATTTAATTGGGTGTTGATTGAAGAGTGGAACGTGAAAAAGGCAATAAGCTTCTTGCGCACGTTCAGCTTGTCTGCACCCTCTCGGCTCCTAGCCCATTCGGAAATGACGCAAAACAGTAATCCAGGAAATGTGCCAACACCAACCGAGCAGTGTCCAGAGGTATTGACGGATAAATGTGTTGTCCACAATTTCCGCTACAGCTTTTCCTCTTATTTTTCCACATGCACTTTAAAGAGGGACGAGGCTGGCACTGAATTGCTTTTCAGCCCTCCCACTGCGTTCAGTTTACTCCCACCACACTGAATTGTAAACTTTGTCAGCTGAAATCAAAGAGCTTAACATTGACTCAGTGCTGCACATGGTTGTGTAACCATGATCACCAAAGAACAGCAGTAGCTCAAAGCAGCTGCTCTACTCATCCATCCATCAGAATTGCAGTTCGCGTGACTCGCATTCCTCTTTTGATGATTTCCAAGCTATGCATTTTAGGGGTTTTGGTGCAAAATAAGCAATACGTGTGAAAATAGAACTCCAAGTTGGGTGATGCTTCTTGTTCCGTTACCATCAATGAGGTTGCTTCTTGAATGGATGGGTCAATCTTTTTTGCATAGATATAATTCAGTGGAATTCATGGACTGCGGGTCTCTTCTGCCTCAGTCATATGGTAGAGCTAGAACAATGATCTCATTTGTTTGCAAAGAAAGGAGCTATTTGACTGTCTCACACTCCTGGCTCCCAGAGAACTGGAAAAAATTGGCACAAAGGAACATTTTGCTAGAAAAGCAGACATTAAGATGTTTGTATGTCGTCTTTAAAAGCTACCACAACATATTTAAATTACCAGAAAACTTTTTTCCATCGCTTTTATTTTAAGTGGTTCAGTGATGCCCTGCGTTTGATTCTGCTGGAGCCACAGCTTGATACTGCATGCCCATTATTTCCGGGACTATTTTATGAAAACGTTCATACTGGAAACTTTGATGCCTGGTGGTCATGTTCCTAAAACACTGAGGATAGATATTTGCCTAACACGTCTGCCAGCAAATGTTGTTGCATTCAAACACAACTTGTGTGCTGTTGAATGGTGCCGCTGTTTTGATGGAGATTGTGCTGGAGAAGTTTCCAGCACATTGTGGCAACTTCACTTGTAGCATTTGAAAATTGCCAGCGGCGATGGGGTTTAGATGGCTGTTTGTCATGCTGTATCTCATTCATGGGGAAATACCACCACTGGGCCCAAGTCAGCCGGCTGCAGCTTTGTATAAAACCTGATCAGTTGTTTACTTGATGAAATTTTCAGCAATAGGAGATGGAGACAGTACTTCCCTCTACGTGCCTTCTGATTGGTACCTTTAATTCTCCTAGCTCTGAATACAATCTGAGCATAGGGAGAAAAGAATGCTTTGTGTGTTTTTTAAAGGGGATATATAATGAATGATAAAGGTCACATCTCTGTATACAATCATTTTGCTCAGTGCTTAACGTTGAAGGATCTGAATGAGTATTTATATTTTCTGCCTTGCTGCACTCAGTACATATGTCACTGGTTTTTATACAAAGGCCTTCAGCTTCATGAAACGTTAAAATAAAATTATTTAAATGTCTGGACATGTATTTTTGTTGCTTGACAGGAACATTGGGTATTCTATAAAATAATGGGAACATGGTTTGAAGTCTTACTGATGTCTTACTTGATGTCTTACTGTTTTACGTCTTACTGGGTCAACTCAGAGAATGAACCTCTGCTATATTCAAGTCCTAGATTTATCAGTATTAAAAATTCTAAAGGAAAGGGCATTTTATTATTTGCTGGTAGTGTTTTTATACACTGCTCAAAACAATAAAGGGAACACTTAAACAACACAATGTCACTCCAAGTCAATCACACTTCTGTGAAATCAAACTGTCCACCTAGGAAGCCACACCGATTGACAATCAAGTTCACATGCTGTTGCACAAATGGAGTAGACAACAGGTAGAAATCATAGGCAAGTAACAAGACACCACCAATAAAGGAGTGGTTCTGCAGGTGGTGACCACAGACCACTTCGCAGTCCCTCTGTGTTCTGGCTGATGTTTGGGTGACCTTTGAATGCTGGCGGTGCTGTCACTCTAGTGGCAGCATGAGGCGGAGTCTGCAACCCACACAAGTGGCTCAGGTAGTGCAGCTCATCCAGGATGGCACATCAATGCGAGCTGTGGCAAGAAGGTTTGCTGTGTCTGTCAGTGTGGTGTCCAGAGCATGGAGGCGCTACCAGGAGACAGGCCAGTACACCAGGAGACGTGGAGGAGGCCGTAGGAGGGCAACAACCCAGCATCAGGACTGCTACCGCCACCTTCATGCCAAGAGGAGCACTGCCAGAGCCCTGACTCCATGAGGGTGGTATGAGGGCCCGACGTCCACAGGTGGGGGTTGTCCTGACAGCCCGAGACCGTGCAGGACGTTTGGCATTTGCCAGAGAACACCAAGATTGGCAACCTCACCACTGGCGCCCTGTGCTCTTCACAGATGAAAGCAGGTTCACACCGAGCACGTGTGACAGACGTGACAGAGTCTGGAGACGCCAGGGAGAATGTTCTGCTGCCTGCAACATCCTCCAGCATGATCGGTTTGGCAGTGGGTCAGTAATGGTGTGGGGTGGCACTTCTTTGGGCGGCCGCACAGCCCTCCATGTGCTCGCTAGAGGTAGCCTGACTGCCATTAGGTACCGAGATGAGATCCTCAGACCCCTTGTGAGACCATATGCTGGCGCAGTTGGCCCTGGCTTCCTCCTAATGCAAGACAACGCTAGACCTCATGTGGCTGGAGTGTGTCAGCAGTTCCTGCAAGATGAAGGCATTGATGCTATGGACTGGCCCGCCCGTTCCCCAGACCTGAATCCAATTGAGCACATCTGGGACATCATGTCTCGCTCCATCCACCAGTGCCACGTTGCACCACAGACTGTCCAGGAGTTGGCGGATGCTTTAGTCCAGGTCTGGGAGGCGATCCCTCAGGAGACTATCCGCCACCTCATCAGGAGCATGCCCAGGCGTTGTAGGGAGGTCATACAGGCACGTGGAGGCCACACACACTACTGAGCCTCGTTTTGACTTGCTTTATGGACATCGAAGTTGGATCAGCCTGTAGTGTGTTTTTCCACTTCAATTTGGAGTATGACACCAAGCTCAGACCTCCATGGATTAATAAACGTGATTTCCATTGATGATTGTTGTGTGATTTTGTTGTCAGCACATTCAACTATGTCAGGAACAAAGTATTTAATAGGAATATTTCGTTCACTCAGATCTCGGATGTGTTGTGTAAGTGTTCCCTTTATTGTTTTGAGCAGCGTATAATGCCACCAATCTCCCTGACACTTTACAACAGAAGGGAAGGTGTCTCTAACGCAGGCTGACAGATTTTGTTGTATGGTTAGCCTGATGTTGGTAATTAACAGAGCTGGGACAGCCTAAACCGGCTGTGGTAAACTCAGAGTATCAGGGGTCATCAGGTTGGAAAGAATCTTCACTTCATCCAGCATTCATTGCTGCTTTCCCCATTTCTACAAAAGGCAGGGAAGTTGAACGCAAGACATCATTGTGTACCATATGTGCAAAAGCAACATGCTGATATCGTACAGGACTGGTGGACACAAGGACAGCCGGAGGATTGAAGTCCCATGACAACACTAGCCCAGTTCAGATTTAATTTGGGGGCTAGACTTAACTATAGGGCTACACACAGCGACTTCATGCTGCTTAAGACCACATGGGTATGTTGTATGTACTGAATTCCAAGTTGTACATTCCCTCCCTCTCATATGCTCTTCCAGTTCAGTGAGGTGTTATTCTGTATATCTACTCAATATTCTCTAGGCTGTAGAAGTTTTTTGCACAGAGAATAGAGAAAGAACCATTATAGTATTAGTCCAGTATTGCGCTTGGTATGCGGTTTAGTAAGGCCTGTATAAAAAATAAAATTTTGTAGTTGGAGCAGCTAGTGAAATTTGTTGCAAGTCAGTGATGACTGTACTGAGCTAGAATGACTCAGTCTGATTTGGTACAAGGTAGTGTCTTATGACCTGTATAATGCAATTAAAGGAAACTTGCCCAGATTTAGAAGCTTGTGCATAATTCTGATCTTGCAAGTCATAAGGAGGGGCAAGCAGTGATGCAACATTTGGACTCATCCATAACCATAGGAAGTCCTGCTCCTCCCAACTCCTTGCTTCTCCAATGAATTCATCACTGCCTATATACTTATCCTAAAGCATGTCAGATAACAC
Organism: Lerista edwardsae; assembly: GCA_029204185.1. Classification (NCBI taxonomy): domain Eukaryota; kingdom Metazoa; phylum Chordata; class Lepidosauria; order Squamata; family Scincidae; genus Lerista; species Lerista edwardsae. The sequence goes on from JAJKFI010037172.1 coordinate 43,816, forward strand.
CTTTTATTGACTAAAACATCAATTAGTGAACAAATTTTTGAGTTCCTGTGGACTTTCTTAGATCATATGGATCATTAGATTTCTTAGATCAAAAAATGGACAGAGAAAATGTGATGGGAAGAGTCCATCTGCAATTGGTTATCGTGAAAAGATGTGATGTTATATAGACTTTGGGGGTAGGTGCAAAGATTTCTCCTAGTTGCACTGAAAGCTATTGGATGAAAGCAGAAATGTCTGCTTTCTCAATTAAAAGTAAGACAAAGATCAGAAGTTTTCCAAGAGCTTAAGATAACGACAAGTTTAATAAGCAATGATCAGAGATTAATTGCTACTGTGGGTTGAGCAACCAAAAAGAGTTACTGCGGAAACACACTGGCAAGGGGGGGCCCTCCTATCCACACTCACCTGCATTGTCCTCTTACTCTCTAACATGGAGAAGGAAGAGGGTGACAGAATGGAAGAGGAGGTTTGGAGCAGAGAAGCAGGCTACCTCAGAATGCCAGATACAAGGGAATGGTAACAGAATGTAGACATCTGGTTGTCTTGGGTGCTCCCTGAGGCATCTGGTGGGCCACTGTGAGACATAGGAAGCTGGATTACATGGGCTTTTGTCCTGATCCAGCAGGGCTCATGTGAACAGGAGGGAGTTGATTTGAGTGGGGGAGAGTTGCCAAATTCAGCGAACATAAATAAATGGAATGCTGGCCTCTTAGGTTCTAAGAAGGGCAATGCCATGGGGCTTGGTTTCCACCGTCAGCCTTCCCCCTGTAGCCCCCATTATGAGAAGCAGGGCGGGCTCTTTATTGGAAGGCTAGGAAGGGAGCTCCTTAGTCTCTGCAGCGGAACCTTTCTTTCGCGGGTTCTGTTTCTCCACGGGGACGTTTTGGGGACGGACCGCACCATCGCTGTTAGTGCAAAAAGGTTAGATTCACTGGAGTCTGCATGACGTCATTTTTTTGAAGCTTTCGAATAACTAATATGGCTGACGCAGATCATCGCCGCGAAGGAGGATTGCCGCGAATTCACGAATAAAAATTTCCCTGCACGCGTGTAAAAGTTAATTTCAACCTCTTTAAGCATGCCTGCGTGTTCCGCATACGGGGGTGCGAATCGCTGAACGAAAAATGGGATTTAATTTCCACGGAAAGATTCATGTATTCACATTACATCGGTTCAGTAAAACGACCGTTAATTGAAACAGTGAGTGCCTTTTTTTTTTTTTGAAGCTGTGTAATTCCTTGTTGTTCCTAGCAGTCTTATTCACCATTTTCTGACACCCATTTTCTGTTAATGGTGTAGAAGGTAAGAAAACAAATATTTCCCCCCTCCGTTTTTCCCCCTTCCCGTTTACACTTTTTTCCCCGCCTTCCATTTTCTACGGTAATATTTTCGAACTTCTGGACATTAACAGAATTTGTTTTTTTTTGGGGGGGGGGTGAGTGTAGAAGTTTTCAAAAATACTCTTCGTAGTCTAGAAGTAAAAAAAAAATTCCTCTCATATTGACAACTACTTGTGTCAGGAAGAGATTTTACTGTAATTTTCCTACTGTAATACTTATGAAATTCTGAACATTAACAGACATTCTTTTTATGGGGCATGGCCGTTTTATTTTTGCTTGTGTAGATTTCAAAAAATAAGTCTGTGAAAACAGTGCAATCCGAGTTTAAATAGACAGCAAGTAGCATTTCGTCCGGTATGTTCAGTAATATAATTATGCGGAATTAAACCTTGTAATTGCGTATTAAATCATAATTAGGTTACCAATGATGTTTCTACACGATCACATGTTTTTATTTTCGTAAGTTTTTATTTTTATTCAGTCCTAAACAGTACGAGAAAAGCAATCTGAAATGCTTGGAATAAGGATTGTTTTGAGTCAACCAACATGGCTGCTAAGCCCGCCCCCCGGCTTCACTAGGTTCCTATTAATTCGACAGAGATGCGGACTCCAGTCATTCTACCTCTATGTGTTAGTGTCGCTGTCATGGCGGAAGTCTTGTGTATCGTTGAAAATAGTCCCCCATGTATTGACTTCCGCCCCCGGACGACTGTGAGTAGGGGCTGTTCGAGAAAGAACTCGGCTCCTCGCACGCCGGCTGCCTTTGGTGTAAGGCGAGGGGCGGCGGCGGTGATGGCGGAATGAGCTTCTTCTCCTGCTTCCGCTGCTGCTGAGCTGGCAGGTTCCTTTTTGAGTTGTTTATGCTAAGCCTCCGTTGTTGCTAATGGAACTTATTGTGTATTTGCGACGGCTCTGTCGGGTTAGGGTTACCAGATACAAACTGGGACAGCGTGCCTATGCCTTTAACCATTGTATAGAAGAGGGAATTTGGGCAAGTGCAGCTTTTGAAACCCTTCCATGATGAGCTGCATCTGCCCAAATTCCTTCTTCTGTACCATGGTTAAAGGTATAGGCACTCTGTCCCAGTTTGTATCTAGTAACCATATCTACAGAAAGGGTTCCTTATGCAGACCTGGCAGATAAAAAAAGCCTACAAAAAGGGAATTGTGGTATATTAATATTCCTAATCACAACCTTGGCAGTTTTCTTTCTTAAGAAAAAGCAACAGATTTAATTTGAGGTGGGTTAAAGCTATCAAATGCAGCTCCCCACCCCCACCCCAGAACACCTCTGCCCCCTTAATAGCCACAGGATAATTTTTTGGAGTATAAAAGGTAGCTCAGGTGAAGGGTTCTTAATAATTTTAATTCCAACCTGTCTGGGAACAACTGCAAGAAAAAGTTTACTTGCTGTTTTTTGTCTGCTCTGCTGCTGTCAAAGGCCTGAATCCTGTTGGAAGTATTGGGTCTCCATTCTGGAATTATTCTGGAATAATGAGTGTGTGTGTGTGTGTGTGTGTGTGTATATGTGTGTGTGTGTTTTGCAGGTGCCTTTGATAGGACTGAAGATAAAGCTTCCAAGTTAACATATATGTCTTCTGGTGGTTAAGCCATGATATCTCTGTTCAGGGAAGAAAAATAGATCACTTTATCAGTGCTGAGGTTTAATGGACCTCCTCTAACTCTGAAGAAATCCTTGGATTGATTTTGTCATGAGCCTTGCCTTTTTTGATATGAAATTATATATTATGGGTTATATCCCAAGAAAGTGAATCCTAGCAAACACTATTGAAATTGTAGGACTTCACTGATGCTTCGTCAGATTCACTTTCTTTGTGTATAATCCTAGGTCTTCAAATTAGTGGACACCTAATTTGCTGGAGGAGACATAATCTCTATTCCTTTCTTCATTCTTGCTGGTGAGTCTTCCTGGTAAGGATCTTGTGATCTTTGGCAAATTGCATCTCCGCAGTTACAGTGGTTTCAAATGTGGCATCTTGAAATGCGAGTAAAACTATGAACATTGGCGATTATTTTGGATTATTCCAGTGATTCCATTGTACCAAGGAGTTGGTGGATAAAGGGAGAGAAACTGACAATTCTTCCTCAAGAGCTCTGTTGGAAGTGTCCTAACAGGTTGGAACTGTATCTCATACTTCTGAGGGGCGAGCTAGATGTTTTGTATTTGTGAACTTGTTTTTTTCTTTCAGATTGCTAAGATGTCAGGCCAAAGGAAGTGTCCAGACTGTGGCTCCTTAGAAATTGTAGAGGATTGTCACTATGCTCAGAACCAGCTTGTGTGTGCCGACTGCGGTTTTATTCTGACTGAAGGACTTCTCACAACCACGTATGCCGATGAAGAGCATTTACATGGTGAGATGAAGAATATCAGAACACCAGATACTTTACCATAACAAGACATAATGTTAGGCTTCAACTGAGAAATAATATATAATGAGCAAAAATGTCAAATATCTTAAGTTGCTTTGGGCTGGACAAAATCTCGTGGTGGCCCCAGGCTGTCTTTGGAAACCCATGATTTAAAGGAAGAAAAAAGGAGATGTATCTGGAGAGGCACATTCCACAATGTAGGGCCACCACAACAATAGCTTAATAATTTGCCACCTTAAAGCAAGATGTTGGGACATAAGAAGAGTCCCATTGCATCAGGCCAAAGGCCCATCTAGTCCAGCTTCCTGCATCTCACAGATTCCCTTAGGCCCACCAGATGCCTAAGGGAATACACAAGACTACTAGATAGTTGCATCTTGTTGCCATTCCCCTGCATCCGGCACTCCAAAGTAGCCTACCTCTAAAATAAGGAGGTTGCACTAACCATCATGGCTTATAGCCTGCGATGGACTTTTCCTCCAGAAATCAGTCCAGTCCCCTTTTAAAGGCATCTAGGCCAGATGCCATCACTACCTCCTGTGGCAAGGAGTTCTACAGATATCTGCCAGGTAAAAAAGTATTTCCTTTTATCCGTTCTTACTCTCCCAACACTCAATTTTAGTGGATGTCCCCTGGTTCTGGTATTGTGAGAGAGGGAAAAGAACCTCCCTCTATCCACTTGATCCATCCCATGCATAATTTTGTTGGTCTCAATCAAGTCCCTCAATCAAGACATCATCCACTCCTTGTGTGTTTTGAATGCAGACAGCTCTCCGGCTGACAGTTAAGAGGCAGATTTCAAATGTAGCTAGGCCCTATGCCAGTGATTTTCGACAGCTGTGCCACAGCACATTGGTGTGTTGTGAATGGTGTGCAGGTGTACCTGGGGAGTTTGAGGGTCATATATTAGTAGGGCCATTGGGGGATGTGAGCCTCCGGGCCAGCAGTGCAGTGTGTCTTGCCAGTTGTCAAAAAGCTGATGGCGTGCACTGACAATTTTAGCACCTTCTCAGTGTGCCGTGAGATCACACAGGATGGAAATCACTGCCTTGTACTATCCATGAGTTTGCGAACAGTGTCATAAGCTGCAAACAGTGGTTTTGTCTGATGCATTTTGGGTTTTTTCCCCCAGAGGTGACCTATTCACGAAGTACTGGCCAGAGTGAGCAACAGAGCCGTGCTCTGCTGCGAGGTAAGCATTTCATATTGCTCTTGCATCTTTGCCGTTTAGCAGTAACTAGCTGTTTGTGACCCGGCGTTGCCCGGGGGACAAAGTATCCCTAGGTTCTAGTAGGAGAAGGAATGAATTAGGGCCCCCCCCCAATATTGATGACCCTGAGCCTGAAATGCACGCTATCACTGTGAAAGTAATTAGGAAGCAGGTAGACAATCAACCAAGAGAGCGAAATGAAACTGTCACACTTACTGAACAATGTCTGCAGGTAATCTGGTGGGATAGCAGTGAAGTATGAGAAACGGGAACAGCTGGCCAGTGAGCTCTGTGTAAATATGTCCATCTCAGATCCGACTGGGTGCTGGAATTGTCTGGAGCATGCTCTTTCTAGCCTGGGCAACTCTGGGCCTGGGAAGACGTTTCACTTTCGGTTTTGAGTACTGCCTGTGTATCAGCTCAGCTACTGCAATCCTACCACATAACCTGCAGAATCGCTTGTGACCACAGGGTGGCAGCAGACCTCTAGTCCAATGCAATCCCCTTGGTTCTTGACGCGCTGGCCCCCCTCCCTGAAAAACCAGGGGCTGTAGGGGGGTCTGACCCCTGCAGTGTTTTTTGCCAGGCCACAAGGTACGTGCGTGCCGAGTTTCGTGCCGATCGGTCAAGGCGTTGAGGAGCCTATTCAGAACATACATACACACCCACCCAAAAACCCACCCACACACCCACGTTCATTTTTATATATATAGATTAGTGCTTAGCAAGAATTAGGAGCGTGTTACAAGTTTACTCCATGAACTGCATTGGCTTTCGGGCAAAATTTGAAGCAATGGTTCTTACCTATAAATCCCTATTTGGCTTGGAATCCAGGTATCTGAAGGGTTGTCTCGTTCCGCATCAGCCTGCAGGTGCCCTGCGTTCTCCTTCAGAGGCCCTGCTTCGTGTCCCACAATTCACTTGAGAGCGCAATCCTGACCTGGACTTAGGCCAGCACAGTTAGGCCAGCCAAATTTGGCCAGCACAAGGGACACCATAAAGTATGTCTGGACCACTCTCAGTGTCAGAGAGGCCAGCACACAGACATGCACCATCGTCCCTGACTCGCAAGAGTGGTCCAAACATGCTTACGGTGTCCCTTGTGCCAATCAAACTGTGCAGGACTGACTGTGCCGGCCTAACTCCAGGTTAGGATTGCGCCTTGAAGCACAGTTGGTGGAGGCGCAGGGGTTGGCCTTCTTAGTGGGGGTCTCCTGGAAACCCCCCTCCCCGCAGGCTTGGCTGACCCCCACATTGCCCACTGTTGTGCAGGCAGTAAAGACTTTCCTGTTTGGGTTTGATTTCACTTGAGTGCTTTGGAGGTGGGAATTGTTGCTTGTTGAGCCCTAGTTCGCCTCTTGCCACTGTTCTGATTACCTGATTGTTTGATAATGTTTTAAACTGTGAGCCCACAGAAGCTCTTGTGCCGGCCTTTGAGTTTTCCCAGAACCTCCATCCACTGCTGAGCTCTGTCGGAAGTGTCACTGCTGAAAGGGTAGCCCACACGATACCCGGGCCATATTTTGCAAATATGATCCAGAGTTGCGTATTTTTTCCTCTTGTCATTTGCAGCTCCTGAGCTGCTGAGCAAAAAGTGCTTTTTCTGGTCATGACCTGCTTAATGACATCACTTCCTCCTTAATGACATCACTTCCGGCCTTCAGCCGGCATCAGGAATGCTATTTGGCCTGCTGTATGAAGAGTTTCACATACCTGATTTAAAACAAGTAAATGGAGCAATAGTGTACCTGGCATTCAGAAACGGCACTTTTCCTGCTGCTTTTTTCTAGGTTTCAGAAAAACTCCTTGGAAAAATTCCTCAAGGAATTCCTTGAAGAATTTGCCTTCCTTTTTAGACTGAGGGCAAGGTATATATTTCCCCCATGCTGCCTTTTTTTTAATGAACACGCCCTCCGTTTGAAAGCCGCTGATTCTGATAAAGAATGCGTCTTTAAAACCCTGCCCTGCATTTCCTCCCCCTCTCAGGGATCAGGCGCGTCCGGGATCTCTGCAAAGTGCTCTACCTTCCTGCTCTGTTCGAAGACACGGCCGTGTCCTACTACCAACAGGCCGTCGGCCGTCCCTGCTTCGGCTTGGCCAGCTTGGAGAAGAAGGAGATCCTCGTGGGCTGCTGCGTCTTTGTCACCTGCCGGCAGCACAACTGGCCTCTGACCATGGGCACCGTCTGCTTGCTTCTCTACGCGCACAAGGAGCGCTTTGCCAGGACCTACTTGCGTTTCTTGAACGAACTGGGACTAGACGTGCCTGCTTTGAGCTTGATAGATCTGGTGAAAACCCACCTCAACAGGTATGAAGAAGTTCTTACATAAGAAGAGCCCCGCTGGATCAGGCCAAAGGCCCATCTAGTCCAGCTTCCTGTATCTCACAGCGGCCCACCAGGTGCCCCAGGGAGGCATGAGACAACAAGATGCATCCTGTTGCCACTCCCTTGCGCCCGGTACCAGTAGCCCTCCACCTTTGTAAGGAGGTTGCACAATCCATCATTGCCTATAGCCCACGATGGACCTCTCCTCCAGAAATCCATCCAGTCCCCTCTTAAAGGCATCCAGACCAGATGCCATCCCCACCTCCTGTGGCAAAGAGTTCCACAGACTAACCACCCGCTGGGCAAAAAAGTACTTCCTTTTATCTGTTTTAACTCTCCCAACCCTCAGTTTTAGCGGATGCCCCCTGGTTGTGGTGTTTTGAGAGAGGGAAAAGAACATCCCTTTATCGACTCTATCTTGTGGCGGAGGAAATCAGAGTATTTATTCTTGTGGGTTCTGGGGTCCATGCATCTGACCAACAAGGACTGGCTCCCTCCCATTATCTCTGAGAGGCGCTCGCTGTTACTAGATATGAAGATGCTTGCCCCAGTCAGATATCTTGCTGGTTTCTGCCTGCCTGCCAACAAGACATCTATATACCTCTCTTCCTCCATGGCTCCACCCCTTTTTCTAACTTATAGGGTGCAATCCTAACCTGGAGCACAATTAAGCCAGCAAAGTTCAGCCGGCACAAGGGACACCGTCAAGTATGTTCGGACTACTCTCGGGGTCAGAGAGGCCAGCACACAGACGTGCGCCATCCTCCCTGACTCCGAGAGTGGTCCAAACGCTCTTTACGGTGGCCCTTGTGGCCTAACTATGTTGGCCTAACTCCAGGATAGGATTGTGCCCTTCATTAGTGAGTTGTTCAAGCTGCCTCCTCGCTGCGCCAGACCCATGGGTGCTGAACCTGTGGCTAAAGAGGGCCAACTGTGGTTTGTACATATCCATCCCCTGCCCCTCTCACTCCAGGCAGGGCAGTTTGCTTGTGTGACATTCCTGTGTTCCGTATTCATCTCCACCCCAATCCTAATTCTCTCCTTCTCAACCTTCTCAGCGATTCTTATTCATCGAACTGGCTCAAACTGGTTGAATCTAAACTCCTTTCCCTAGGATTAAACCTAGAATCCCTCACTGATACAACAGGCCCACTCCTTGATTAAATCCAAACTCTGGCAACTCGAGTACGAGATCCTATCAGCTAACCTGAACCCTACCTGTTCTCCCCTCTTCTTTAGTCTTCCTCCCTCCTTAGGACACCCCTCTAACTATTTCTCTCTATTAATCAATCCTGGTCAGAGAAGAGCTTTTATGTTAGCCCACCTGAATATTTTTCCTTCTGTGGTCCATGTAGGCCATTTTTCCAATATCCCCCGTGCCGATAGGTTTTGTTTTTTCTGTCACTTGGTGCCGGACACCTTGGACCATATTTTATTTCATTGCCCGGCTCACCTCCCTTCTCCAGCTACTCCTTGAACCCTGGCTCTCTCTTTTTCCCAATTCCTTTTCCTTGTTCCTGAGTGATCTCTGTCCTTCTATTACATTTGCCGTTGCAGGATACCTATTGGACATTTCCATTTTAACCCATAACTTACGATTTTGCTTGTTGTCTCGAGCTCATTCCTCTATTTATTTTGTTTTATTTACCTTGATCAGTGTTGTAATTGTATTTCTGTTTGTGAAGTGTGTTTATATGCCAATAAAGGTTTCGAAACAACAACAACATTCCTGTGTTTGGTTTTCCCAGCTTTGCGTTTTTCCAGAGTCCAGCCAGCGTCCCCGCGGCGTTCCAAGAGGACAAGGAGCAGCTGGTGGCAAGGACGATCCAGATCGTGGAGCTAGCCAGTGAGACGTGGCTAGTGACCGGCCGACACCCCATCCCCATTGTGACCGCCGCAGCGTACCTGGCTTGGCAGTCCCTGCGGCCCGTCGGCCGCCTCGCCTGCACCCTCGCCCAGTTCTGCAAGCTGGCCGGCACGGACCTGCCCCGGCCCGCTCACCTGCGGCTGAAGGAGCTGCGGAACGTCCTCCTGCAGATGAGTTCTCAGCTGGCCTGGCTGCACGTGCTGAAGGTGGACAGGAGGACGGTGGCGAAGTACGTGGGCGACCTGCTGCAGCACCGCCGCGTGCTCCTGCGGACCGCCTTCCGCGCGGCGGACACCGCCGAAGAGGACGCTCCAGAGGGATCAGCACCACGGGCGGGAGAAGCGGAGAGCCCCGCAGCACTGGAGGCGTCGCCCCCTGCAGGAGAGAAGCGGCCACGCAGCAGTCGACAGCCGGCGCTGCTCCCGCCCTGCGTCCTGCACCCCAGGAAGAGGCTGCGGACGCCGGATCCGGGCCTCGAGAGCGCGTCCGTCACTGGCGATGAGCCCATTTTGGACAGCGAGATAGAGCAGTACGTCCGGACCCCAGAAGAGAAGGAACTGTTCAGGAAGGCTCAGGCCTGTCTGTGACGCTGAAGCTGCAGGCGGGTGCGTGGAAGTGCACAGCCAATGATGGCCCAGGCTTCTTGCATGCCGTCCTTCTCACCCCAAAATGCCCCCGTTTTCGTCCTGGTCCTGGGCAGCCCTCCTTTGAAAGAGGTGAGCACTGACTGTAGACCATCTCTTGGCACGTTGGTTGAGATCCAAGATGTACTTGAGGGCGCAGTCCTCACCTGGAGTTAGGCCGGCACAGTTAGGCCAGCACAAGGAACACCTTAAAGTACGTCCGGACCACTCTCTGAGTCAGGGAGGCCAGCACACAGATGGGCGCCATCCTCCCCGACTCTGAGAGTAGTCCAGATGTGCTTTACAGTGGCCCTTTTGCTGGCCTAACTGTGCCGGCCTAACTCCAGGTGAGGATGGTGCTCTGAGAAACCACTGCTACTGTCTGGCTTTTGTAGCATCAACAGTGTTGCATCCAAAGCGTCTCTGCTTTACATCCCTGTTGCATCTCTGCTTTCCCAGTTGCTGATAGGGAGAACGACCCCCTAAACGTTTGGACTTTGTGGTGGTTGTGTTGAGGACGAACGCTTTCCCTGTTTTGGAAGGGCCATGTGGTTCGTCCGTTTGAGACAGATTTTATAGCACATTACTCAGTGGCTGTACTATATTGCACCTGTGGGACTGGAGGTTGCTTGACAGGGATGAGAGCCTGCTTGGGGAACGTTTTGACAGCAAGTGATTATGGGGACATGGTGGGCTCGTGCCAGTGTTGCCCTTATGCCAGGAGGGAGCGATAGGTGTAGGAAGTAACCAGCGGTGTTATGCTGCCGGAACGCTGGGCGGGACATCCGGGTGATCGACAGCCCACCCGTCGCGTTCCGGAACGTTCCGCCGTTTGCGTAACCAATTACGCCGCTTGCATACGTTACGCAAACAGCGTAACACTCCGGAACGCAACGGGCAGGCTATCGATCACCCGGATGTCGCACCCAGCGTTCCAGCAGCATAACACCGCTGGAAGTAACCCCATCAGCCTGTACAGAACCCTATTCTTATCAGTGTGATGCCGGTAGGAGAGGCTTGGAGCAGTTTCTGTGCCATTTTGGTCATTGATGGATCAGGCCAGAACTAGGGCTGTATCTGCAGGACCACAGTAACAATTTATTAAAGCTCCCTTTGCTCCACGTGCCTGCCTCTTCCCCACAATGCTGTGCAGAGTCACAGCAGCCAGGCCTGCTGGACAATTCAGCAAGGCGTACAGTGAGAAAGGTACAGACAAGCAGAGGCAGCAAATTCCTTTTGAGCATCTGTGTTTGCTCTGCGCCTTTTGAGATCTCTTGGATATGTGGTGGAGGGGAGGGGAGATCTGTATACAAATGTACCTGCAGGTGGTCCTGGATATGTTCCTGCCTTACAGGACCTTCCGGCATGCTGTTGTCGTGCTGTCAGTTGTCATGCTGGTGTGTTGGCTTCTGTTTCATCAGGGCAACAGTTTGTAGGAAATTAGTTCATTTTCCTCCCTGATTAATGGTGTTGTTTAGTCTCTCTTCCCCCACCCCAGATTAGTGCAGCACAAGCCCTCTTGATCAAAGACAACTAAGAGATCTGACTTGTTTAATAGCTGTCCTAGCCTGCTTGCGGGCACAAACTGCTGTTTAACTGGGATAACTGCTGTTTAACTGTTTAATTCCGTTCCAGACGGACTCAGGGCGCAGTCCTAACCTGGAGTTAGGCCAGCAAAGTTTGGCTGGCACAAGGGACACTCTAAAGTAGGTTTGGACCACTCTTGGAGTCAGAGGCCAGCCTACAGACGTGTGCCATCCTCTTTGGCTCCAAGTGTAGTCCACTGTATGGTATCCCTTGTGCCAGCCAAACTTTGCTGGCCTAACTGTGCTGTCCTAACTGCAGGTTAGGATTGCGCTCTCAGTAAAAGCCTGACTTTATGATGAACAGGATCTTTATCTGTGAGGACTGTGGGAGCGTCAGACAAACAAGAACGCAATTGCCGACTTCTTAGATGTTGCAAATCTCTTTAATATATTAAACAGGAAACATCTGCTAGAAAACAGTTCATTTATATAAAATGCAAATAAACCACATTCACTGGGTTTTGTTTTTTTTTTAAAAAAATGCTTTTCTTTGGCACAGTTGTCTTTTTAAAAAAAGTGTTCCGTTTGATATGTCGTTTGCTCGTAATGTAAACAGACAAAAGAGGAAAAAAAAGACTAATACAAAACTTTTCCGATAATACTGTTTCCGTGTAGCAAGCATATATAAGTTTGGCGTCGCCAATATCATGTGGGTTGCAGTTTTGACACATAAATGATGTTAGGCTTTATTAAATACGACATATAAAATCGCGAAGGAGTTTTCCTACAGGTGCGGAAATGGAAAAAGGACAACTCTTTTAAGCTAGGCGAAGGGAAGCGCTTGTCAAAATTGAGGCAAGTAGAAAAGAGATGCTGGGGGAAGAATTTTTGGAAGATCTAGGGGCTGCGGGAGAAAGGGAATTAAGTGCTTTATTAACTCTTCGATGGCTGCAGCTCTTGGAGCCACCGCAGATCATAATGCTGGGCTCTGCTGGTTTGGTTTGCGTCACTGTGTCGGGTGTGAGAGGCTGAAATCGCTTTTTGTCTCTCCTTGGAAGTAGCTTTGAGCAGACAAGGAAGCTGGAAGTGTCTGTTTGGCAGGACTGGAAAGTGGTCACTTTCTGACCCTTGCCTAAGTGAAAAGGTTTCTTGGATGCCTTAAACACTGTTTATTCCAACAAATACACATGTGCTTTTTCAATGAATCAGTATCACATGGTGGCTGAGGAAAGGCACTCTAATTTTTTTCTAACGACTTTTGGTCTGTGGGAGGAGTAAACATTCGGTGGTGTTTGCTTGTTCAGTACTCAGGATATGTATCTTCTCTCATGACCATGCTTCTGTTCCAAAGATCTTACTTTTTCTGGCCCTCAAAATGTCCTGTTTGTTCCTGGGATAGACACAAGCCTTTCTCCACCCCCATTTTCTTTGCTGTTACTGTAGCATACAATGCAGTCCTATTAGTGCTGTAGTTCCCAACCTTAGCGTCCTGACCCCCCCCCCTTCCAGGGAAACCAGTTGTTGACCCCTTAAGGGGATTGGTTGCAGTGGACGGGTTGCAACATTGCAATTGCTTCAGAATGGCCTTCTGAAAGTGCAGGGAAGTTTTGCACAGGCCTTATAGTTCAGCGCACAAAAAAGTGGAATTTCCTTTCAGAAGGCTCCACTTGGCCTTCTGAGGTCGGGCACAGCTTCCCTGTGCCTCAAAAGGCCTCCTTCCTGATGTCAGACCAAATCGAGGGGTCCTGAAACCCACTGATCAGGAGGGCAGACCTGTACTAGGCCTCAAGGGGAACTCTGGGGAGCAGCAAGCAAAAGACGCCAATAGCTGCTCCTGTGACAGTGTGGGTGATGGCGGTGACTTGTCTATAGGAGCATGTGGGGCAGGCAAATTTGGGGAACAGGCAGAGCAATGCTGAGAGTTAGCCAGGGATTTTCCTATTCCCCCACCCTTGGCAGGGCATCTGCTTAACAACACCCCCTCCTCTGTTTGTGGCTTGAACGTAGCATGTTACTTGAAAGACTAAGCCCCTCCCGGCATCTCTGCTGTTGATAGCATTCTCATCTGGCTGCAATCTTGGTTCATGGGTGTGGGGGGGAAAAAAAATCTGCCACCCCCGGGGAGGCTTCTCTTAACAGTACAAAGCCAGAGGCTAGATGCCTGCTCCTCATTTCTAGCAAGTTCCCCTTTTGGATCCCACAACAGGGTGGGTGTGAGAGTGACACAACCCCAGCGCTTTGCCAACAGCGTTTTGATCACCCGCCGAATGGTTCTGACGCGGTTCCCCTGGGGGGGGGTGCGTGAGCCAAATTGCACAACTTGTAGAGCAGGGGCGCTTTAAATTAATAACATCTTTTAAAAACACACACACACACACAAATATATCACATCATGTACATTGTCTTCTGGAAACTTAGTGGTCAACAGGGTGGGAGAAAGAGAGAGGTTTGTTACCTGGAGTGAAATGTCGTCTTTGTGGGCAGCATTATGGATCTGTGTGTGTCTCGCTTCGGGCACCGTGCTTTGGTTTTTGAAATTCTTGAGGGGTAATTGATGGGGTGATGATGGTAGCCCTCTTACTAGGTAAGCACAAGGCACACTGATCCACATAGCTCAGAACTGGCTATGCTGGGGAACGCTGGTGTACTCTAGGGTTTTAGGCAACAACCTTTCCCAGTCCTACTGGGAGATAAAGGTAAAGGTTTCCCCACGACCGAATGGTTTAGTTGTGACTGACTGTAGGGGGCGCTGCTCATCTCTGTTCCTAAGCTGGAGAGCCGGCGTTTGTCCCAGGACAAGCTTCCGTGGTCATGTGGCCAGCATGACTGTACGCCGTAGTGCACAGAACGCCGTTCCCTTCCCACCAAAGAGGTCCCTATTGATCTACTTGCATTTTTAGGTGCTTTCGAACTGCTAGGTTGGCAGGAGCTGGGACAAGCGACGGGAGCTCACTCTGTCATGTGGTCTCGAACTCCCAACCTTCCGGTTAGAAAGCCCAGCAGCAGCGGTTTAACCCACTGTGCCACCTTATCCCGGGGAGATACCAAGGATTAAAAATCTAGGGTTGCTCTTCCTCACACAAGGCACCAGGTGGAGATGAGGAAACATCCCCACCCAAACTGTCACGCAAAGAAGCAAGAGATGCTCCTTGCCGCAGGAAAAGCACTTTTTTTTTTTGGTACATGCCATCAGGCAAGGAGAAGGAACGGCCAGCTTGGAAGTTGCTCCAAACACACTTTAGCATCTATCAGTGCCATGTCAGTTTCAGCCAGTACTTGGCTTTGAGTGTGGTTCCAAGGTGGCTTTAGAAAAAATAACACTTTTGGTAGTTCTCTAACCCATAGGGCTAATTTTTTTAAAAAATAAAAAAAATAAAAAGGCAGTAAAACTAAAGAGTTGCTTTTGGGGTGGGGCTGAGGAGACTTCCTTGCTGTGTCTCTTCACTCCAAGGCCTCTTGCCAATTTACAGCCTGGGGGTTGGGTTAGAACCGGCCCTGCCATGAGGCCAACTGAGATTGCCTCAGGTATCAGAAAGACAGTGCTGGCCTCTGCCACAGGCCTGCCCCAAACAATTTTCCTCCTCCCCTTCCTTCCCTGGATTCTGTCCCATTGCTCTTTCCTCCGCTTCCTTCCCCATTTCCTTCTAGAATCCAGGGAGTCCGGGGGGAGCCATGGAAGTGACTTGGGGGAGCCATGGAGGTGAGTGTGGGCACTTGGGCAGCTGCCCCAGAAGTTGGCAGGTCTTGGGCCGGCCCTGGGTGTGAGTCTGCACATGCAACAGAAGGTGGTGGTCAAATGCTGACGTCGTACAATGGTTCAAACCGCCTAGGCCAGTGGGGTGGAATGCTACTATGGAAAGCTGCCTCTGGTAAGAAAACTCCCTGAAAACAGAAAACTAGCACATTGCAGAGAGAGTTTCTAGCCTTTGCCTGATGTGCTGGGTTTCTGCTTGGGGGGAGTTTTCGAATACCTTAAATAGGATGGGCCTGTTTCCTCTGATTGGATCACCTCCTTCTGCTGCATGCACAGACCAGACGTCACAATGCGCACAGGTCAATGGTTCTTGTCACATTAGTGGAACCAAGCAAATGGGAGGAAAGGGCAGAGCAAAAAGCTGCTAGCCGCTCTAGCCCTCCACACCACCTTCCTTCTCCCCCTTCCATTTAATTCTTTTTTTCAGATATAGGGAGCAAGAGGGGCATCAGCCAGGGGAAGTGGCAAGACCCCAGGTGTCAGGAGCTCTGGGGCAGGCCTTGGCTCTGCCTGTTCAGATTAGGGAAGTAAACCTCCTGTGGCAGGCAGAGATGGCAGCGTGCCTTCTTCCCCTGTATTTGAGGGAGCCTGAGGGCTTGCTCTCCCAGCGACTCCCTGCTCATTTTCGATGCAGCAAACTCAGCAACAGGTTCTGCTGGCAAAGTGATCACTAGAACAACATGGCCAAGTGAGGAAAGGGCTGCACCTCTGCATATACAGGTGTGTGTGCGTCCCCAAATCTGCAGGGGGCAGGCCCCTGCTACTACCGCAGATACCCAAAACTCACCTCCCTTCATTTGCAAAAGGCAGAGCTTTTCGCTTCGGACCAGGAAGCAGATAGTGAGAACCAAGACTCCGAGCTGCTAGCGACAGGAGGCGATAGTGAGAATGCTAAGGGGAAGTCCCCTGCGATCCACTTCCTGGTAGTGTTCTCCCAATTGCCTCCTGTAGCATTCCTCTAGCAGCTAAGAGTCTCGGTTCTCGCTGTCTTCTTCCTGTTCCAGAACAGAAGGACGAAAAATCCTCCTTTTGCAAATGTAGAGGTGAGTCATGAGCACAATTTTTTTTGGGGGGGGGGGGATTTGAGAATTGCAGGTAAGTGAAACCATTGCTATGGGACCTTAGAGGCAGTGATGTCATGCAGGGGGAACGCGGGGGAACTCAGTTCCACTAGTTAAAATTAGGGCTGACTCTGCCCACTTCACTCTCCTTCCTCCCCCCTCCCGATTCCTCTGCAAAGAGCTTTTCTTCTTGGTTGGCCGGCACTCAGAGGGTTAAAGGCAGTGATGTCATTCAGGGGGAACGGACCAGAACGGGCTCCGTGGCTGGTTCCGGGTTCCCGACAAGTGCCAATCAAAAGTAAGTTCCTGTTTCTAAATCATTTGAATGGCACCACTGGGTAGAGGGGACGCCTGTATAGCATGTGAGGAAATCAAAAGTCATGTCCAAGAGGTTACATAGTGCGCTATCATCAACCCCTTGCCCCCATGTCCGCCAGTTGGCTCCACTACATCAACGATGAGCTGCAAACAGCTGGGTGCACCGGCCCTGAGCTAAGTGCTAAAGGGGGACAAGGTAGCTTCTTCACACAACACCGATGGCTTAACAAAATGCAGGCACTTCCCGTGGAAAGCGTTCTTTTTTTTCGCCTACGCATATGTACATGATACTAGAGACCTTGGCTTGATAAACACGGCTTTCCGCGGGCGGCTTATACACACACACACACAAATAAGCATGCAGAAAGGATTAAGGATAGCGTGCAATGCGCCAGGATGCTCACGATTGTCTTTCGCCTTCGGACCTTGGGGCCTCGGCTTGTTCCGGTCCCAGGATAAAGCGCAGCAAATGATGGGGGGGGGGCACTGGGGATTTCAGGCAAGGCGGTGCCCTTCTCACCCCGGAGGGCACTCCCATGCCGGATGGAATAGCCCCTTGGCTGCGGGTCGGACCCGCGGTACTCCCCAAGCCCTGACAGTGCACAGCGGCCACGGCCAGCGCCGGCAGACTCCAAGGCTGCGAGGCACGCAGCTCACAGCGTCTGGTCTGGCCAGCCGCCCCTGCCCTGCCTACACCGTAGTTTCGCTCTTCCAGAGCCCTGTTTTCATCCCCGCTGGGCTCTCGGCGCTGGTGAGGCTGAGGTCGTACTTGCTGCCCTTCAGGCCTCCGTTCTGGTTGGCCGCGTTGAGCGGGAAGGACCGCCTCTTCGCCTCCCTGTCCGCCGCCGCCGTGGCGGTGCTGGCCTGCTGCTTGAGGTTGTCTCTGCTCCCGCTCCGGCGCTGGGCCCGGCCACAGTCCGGCCCTTGCGGGCTGCCGTCGCTGCCGTCCGACTGGGTCAGGGGCAGCTCGAGGCTGAGCGCCGTCCCCCCCCGGCGCTGATTGTTCAGGGGGCTGTTCCGGCTGCTTTGGTAGCTCTCCGAGTGGCTGTGGCGGAGGCTCCCGCCGCTCTCGCTGGGGGGCTGCTCCGAGGGCGCCCCGCCCCGCAGCGCTTTCGGGCGCTGGTGCTTCCCTTCCCGGTGCAGCTTAGTTCTGCTTTTGTGGTGCCTGCCGCGGCCGTGCAGGTTGTTGGCGTGGCGGGGAGCGGGCGCGTTCTTGCTGGGGGGCGCCTCCGCCTCCTCGTAGCAGGGGGACGGCAGAGGGCCGCTCTCGGCCTGGCCCAGGGCCACCTGCAGGTTGGTGAGCTTGCAGGGGCCCGGGGCCGAATTGGTGCTGCTGGGCGAGGGCGAGGACTTGGCGGACGGGGCCACCTCGGGGCTGCAGCCGATGAAGACCTGGGAGCCGTCCTCCACCCCCACGCCCGGGTGCACGTAGACCTGCATGGGCAAGGCGTTCCGGTACGACGGGCAGCAGGCGAACCAGGAGCTCTGCACGTCCCAGCGGCGGGCGCAGTGGTGGACAAAGATGAACAGCCCCAGGGCCACGGCCGTGACGCCGTAGAGGCAGCTGAAGACGACCTTCAGGAGGAACCAGGGCTGGGACACCGCCATGGCCCCGAAGCTCCAGAGCGTGACGTACAGGGAGTGGGTGATCACCAGCGCCCAGAACTGCACCCCCAGGGAGTACACCCCGTCCACGTCCGCCGCGTGGGGGGCGGAGTTCAGCGTGACCGAGATGGAGCCGGAGTCGGTCAGGAGGGTGCTGCTGCCCCCCAGGCGGGGCGGGGTCTCCACGGGCTTGGGCGCCTCTTTGGCGCTCCTGGCTTGGCACTGCAAGCTGAGCCCGGCGCACAGGAAGTAGATCCAGGTGATGAGGAAGATGAAGGCCACGGGCACGTAGAAGGCGCCGATGCTGGGGCGGCAGGCCAGCCAGCAGCTGCACAGCGGGGGGAAAGAAGGAACAGAAGGAAGAAATTGGGAGTGCAGAAGGCACTCTCGCGAAACAGCGAGCAGAAAAGGGTTCCCGGAGCACCGCGAGACAGAAATGCTCATCTTTCGAGGGAATGTGCTGCAATGTTCTCTCCCGCAAAAGGGTGGCTTTAAAACCAAAGGATAAGCTGTCTCCTGCTGTGTTAGACCGTCCGTCCATCCAGCTCAGGACTGTCAACCCAAACCGGCAAGGTTTCAGACAGAATTCTGTCTCTACCCAACCTGGCGATGCCAGGGACTAGTCCCGGTGCCCTTACCCCAGTGATGTCATGCAGGGGGAACACGGGGGAACTCAGTTCCACTAGTTAAAATTAGGGCTGACTCCGCCCACTTCACTCTCCCTCCTCCCCCCTCCCGATTCCTCTGCAAAGAGCTTTTCTTCTTGGTTGGCCGGCACTCAGAGGGTTAAAGGGAGTGACTCCGGATTCCTAGGGGGGCGAAGGCAGTGATGTCATTCAGGGTGAACGGACCAGAACGGGTGTTCCGGATCCTAACGGGCTCCGTGGCTGGTTCCGGGTTCCCGACAAGTGCCAATCAAAAGTTAGTTCCTGTTCCTAAATCATTTGAATGACACCACTGCCTTACCCACACCCTGTGGCAAGGAGTTCCACAGTTTTAGCAGGAGGGGCAATGCGCCACCCGGGTGAACATTCCTGTCGGGAAAACGGAGCGACACCCGTGAAGCCCGAGGCATGCAAAAAGAAAAAAGAAAAAAAGTGGGGTTGCGGTTACTTACTACGACTCGCGATCCCCGTAATTGTGGATGTTGACAGCCGCTGTAATCCCACAGATGATGAGGGGGATCCCGCCGGCAATCAGATAGAACCTGCAGCACAAATGGAGGCAGCGTTGCAGCACTTGTCCTCCCAGGACGGGCACTGTTTCGGGACGCACGCTCTGCCACAGAGGCTATGAGACCATGTGCCGCTACTCGCCCCCGGCTAACTGGGCAAGAGGCTGCTTTGGAGCTCAATTCTAGGCACTTACTCTAGGGAGTAAGTCAGTGGGGCTTACTCCCCGGTATGTATAGCTAAGACCGCAGCCTTTATGTGACGAGCCTTGCGTTTAACAGGGAGAGAGTGGCACTTTTCACTCCAGCATCGTGTTTTACTCAAGAGCTGTTCGCTGGTGTCCCCTTGTGATGGTTTTTTTTGGACTGAGAGCCTCTTTGGGGATATGGAAGAATCTTCTCATTCCTTTTGCTAGATAAACCTGCTTGAAAAGCATTACAGGCATGCCCCAGTATCCCCTGATTTGGCACCCACGGTTTCAGTTGCCCATGGATACCATAGATATTGGGACGCCCATTAAAAAAGATAGGGAAACATCACACAAGTCTCTCTTCATTTTACCTTGTTGCAGCAAAACCACTGATGTGCCCCTGTCTTGAAAAAGACGTCATGAACGTCCACAGTTTCAGTTATCCACAGTGGGGTTCAGAACAGAACCCCAGCAGATACCAGGGCATGCCTGTATTATTACTTCCACAATTTAGGGGCCACCACTGAAAAAGCTACGCCTTTTCAGAGTGTCATCAATGACGCTCTTAAGCATCCTGATTAATGGAAGAGGGTTGTCCTTAATGAACAATGTTCAGCATTTGGAAAGGCGTAATCCACATGTTTGCCTTGGTAGGCAAAGCCCTGCAGTGGGTCCTTCATGGTCTCTTGGCCAAGGGGCACCACCTTCTCCTCCCCTCCCCTCCGGCCAATGGAGGTCTCTCATAGAAGCCCTTTGATGATCAAGGGCGTCTGGAGGATGCTCCTATTTGTAGACGGGGTGCTGGGTGCAGCACTGGCAGAAGTCTCTCAAATGAGATCACACCCCCACCCCCATTTTGGAGGGATTCAAGAGTCAGGCGGACCTGCTAACGGGCAGTGCCTGACCTTCGAGCCAGATACCATCCCTGCATCCAGTGATGTCATGCAGAGGGAACGCGGGGGAACTCAGTTCCACTAGTTAAAATTAGGGCTGACTCCGCCCACTTCACTCTCCCTCCTCCCAATTCCTCTGCAAAGAGCTTTTCTTCTTGGTTGGCCGGCACTCAGTGGGTTAAAGGGAGCGACTCTGGATTCCTAGGGGGGCGAAGGCAGTGATGTCATTCAGGGGGAACGGACCAGAACGGGCGTCCCGGATCCTAACGGGCTCCGTGGCTGGTTCCGGGTTCCCGACAAGTGCCAATCAAAAGTGAGTTCCTGTTCCTAAATCATTTGAATGACACCACTGCCTGCATCTGTTGAAGGACCAGAGGCAACGTCCTGGCATGGTAAGTGATCTTGGAGAAGGGGCTTCTCTTGCAGACCCGGACTCAGGAAATGGATTGGGCTAGGGCTTCCAGGAAGCCACGCAGATGCCCACCAAGGAACTCAGTGACCTGCACGTTTGGCCAGGAGGTGCAACATCATCGCCTGGCATGTGGAAACCGTGTGACGAAGCCACCCCCAAGGCGCAGACCACTTCCCGGCAACACAGGGCCCGGCACGGTTTCCCAGGGAGCCCCTTCTTGGACTTGTACCGTAACATTGGACGCGGGGGTGGCTGGGGCACGTCCCCCCCCTCCTGCTGCGGCGGGGCCTTCCAGGTGGCCTCCTTGTAGATCACTCTCGCCATCACCACCATCCAGAGAAGAGTAGACAAGGACGAGTAGTGGAGGAGGATGCCGACCTGCCGGAAAAGGGAAGTGGGCTCACTGGGCATGCCAACAGCCACTGGGACGGCACTGAATGGACGACGGCGGGACCAGCGTCTGTGCCAAGAGACCAGGGCAGGGAGGGTGCTGTGCCAAGAGCCTGAGAGACGACTAAAGAGACGATCATAAGAACATCAGAACGTGAGAAGAGCCCCGCTGGATCAGGCCAAAGGCCCATCTAGTCCAGCTTCCTGTATCTCACAGCGGCCCACCAGGTGCCCCAGGGAGGCATGAGACAACAAGATGCTTGGATCCTCTTGCCGCTCCCCTGCACCCGGTACTCTGAAGTAGCCCACCACCCTTGTAAGGCTGCCTTTATCCATCATTGCCTATAGCCCACCATGGACCTTTCCTCCAGAAATCCGTCCAATCCCCTCTTAAAGGCATCCAGACCAGATGCCATCACCACCTCCTGTGGCAAAGAGTTCCACAGATTAACTCCCCGCTGGGTAAAAAAGTACTTCCTTTTATCTGTTTTAACTCTCCCAACCCTCAGTTGGGGTCAGATCCCAGCTAAGATCAGCTTAGCTGAATTTGGAAAAGAGGGAAAAAGTGTGTTCAGGGGAAGGGGTGGCTCTTTGCCTTGGCTTTTTAGCTCATGCACAGATGCCCTGTTACGCCGAGCGTTTTAACTTTTTAAAAAGGGGCTTGCACGTCTCCTTATACAGTCTGGCCTCAGCATCCACAGGGCTTTCCTGTTCTTGGAACGCCCCCCCCCCCCCGGGCTGCAGAAAAGAGTGGACGCTAAAATCCCGGCTGGGGGCTGGCGTCTGCACACGACCTCCGATTTTTTGAAAAACCGGGGTCTCAGACCACCACCCAGAGATGACCAGAAGGCTCTTCTCATCACGCTCAGGAGGTACAGGTTGACCTCCAGTAGGTCCAGCCAGCAAGGCATCAGGGATCCATTCCACTTAATGTTGCAGTACCAGTGTCCACCGCTAGATGGCTTCAGCCTGCATTTGGGGGGGGCCCCCCCCCCCCAGAAGGTGCCACGCCTCGTGCCGGGGGCTTATTCTCATCCAGCCGCAAGAAGGGGAGAAGTCCTGGGCCTTGCAAGCGAGCACATCAGCTGCCCTTGTGCGATGAACTGTTGCTCCTACCATTCTGTGCTGAAAGGATTCTGGGCTGACCAGGGGAAATTGCCTATTGGGGCATGCTGTGGGTTCCCCTCCCCCTAAACCTATTGGACTATGCCTCTGTTCCGCACCCTGCATGGATGTTCTAGATCAGCAGGTCCCAATGTCTTTCTTGGACGATGGGACTGTGGTAAGTTGCTGCAGGGATGGGGAGGGTGTCCTGACAGTGCCACACTGATGGAGGCACCCCGGGCATCCAGGGACCTTTAAACATACCTGGGTGGTCTGAATGCAGCCCTCAGCCACCCCACAAGTCTCCCTGAAGCTAGAACATGCCCCACTTTGCACTCAGATGCACTTCCGGTTCTCATGTGGGTCTGCCTATGGCCACCCTACGTTCAGCTCACGCTTGCCACCCGATGCAGGAGCGGAGAAGCCATCAGTGAGGTGCACCTGAAGGGCGCCAAGCCAAGGCTCACCTGATCCTCCTCCTCTTCCTCCTACTCACCGCTTGGCAGATTTCCAGGTAGTTGGTCAGGGTGATGCCGCCGGCGAACACGGCAGAGGTCATGGCGATGTGAAAGCAGAGGTTCAGCAGCATGTGCCAACACTTGCGCGAGATGTGGATGGTGCTGGAGGAGGGGCCAAGAGGAACCCGGATTAGAGGAATCGGGGACTGAAGCGCGAGAGTCGAGGGATCGGAGCAATTTGGAAGCGTGGAGAGGAGAAGAGTGGTGGGCTAGAGTGCCCCTCTACTAGAGTGCATTCTACTAGAGTGCCCCTCGGCTAGAGTGTTCTTTAACTCCCAAGCCAGGAGTTGAAAGAGGGGTGCAAGCAGGGGGCAGCACCCCATATGCAGCTGCCATGGCGACCACCCCAGTCAACTTCTTAGGAATGACAGCCAGCTTCAGACCAGGCGTCTTCCCCTTCAACCCAGGCTTCTGAGGCAGACCACCCGCTGGCTTGAGGAGGAAACTCACCTGTGGTTGACGATGTAGGTGATGATCGTGGCAAAGAGGAACAGGAGGAGCAGCGCCGTGCAGGTGTAAATGACAGGATGCAGCACCTCGGCCGGGCTCTGCGACTCACGCGGGAAAGTGCTCAGCTCCTGCCGTTGAAAAGAGGGTTCCGTGATGCGCGGTGTTGCCTGGGGTCAGGAACTGGGCGAGGCTGTCTCAACCGTTCAGCTCACAACACCAGGCTGGTCGAGGAAGCCCTCTGCAGGAGCCGGGCGCTCCTTGGAAAGGAGGTTGCCGACTTCCAGCACAAAGGTGTGGACAGAGAAGATGAGCGTGCCACGGGGGAGACACCTTCCAGGGCAGGGATTGGAGGGGGTGGGTGCAGACAGAAAGCCCATCCCAGGTTTCGGGGAGCTGTTGGGCAAGATGCTTTTAGTGGCGCCAATACAAAGGGATAGGGCAGGTAAGGAAGGAGACAAGCAGGCATCAGTGCTGGTCTGTGGAAGCTATGGAGGGAGGTGAGCAGCAGAGCAAAGGATGCTGGGATGCATTGGGCTTTCCAGGGCACTGGGCATCTTCACAACCCCCTGGTGATCCAAACCCATGGGCAGAGAGCTGTGAACCAAGACACAAGCGACCGCAGGTTAATCCCCACATGCAAGAAGAGCTGCATTGGATCAGGCCAAAGGCCCATCTAGTCTTCCTGTATCTCACAGCGGCCCACCAGAAGCCTCGGAGATCCCTGCATCCTGTTGCTACTTCCTTGCACCTGGTATTCAGAGAGAGCCTCCTTCTAAAGCCAGAACGCCAGGCGCAAGGGAGTTTTACAGGCATGCAGGGACCTTGTTGTCTTGTGTGCTCCTTGAGGCACCTGGTGAACGATACAGGAAGCTGGACTAGATGGGCCTTTGGCCTGAGCCAGCGGGGCTCTTCAGGGATTAACCTGGGGTATTGCTGCATGCAAAGCAAGTACTCCAGCACTGAAACACCACCACCACCACCACCGATGGTTGCTTGTGCCTTGGTTCACTGGTCAGGCTGGTGAAGACCCTGGCAAAGAGACAGCCAGTCTGCATAGATGAGCACCGAGCTTAGCAATTCTGCTTGGGCACAAAGCAACCAACTGCAGCCATGAAATTAAAAGACGTTTGCTTCTTGGGAGGAAAGCTATGGCGAACCTAGACAACTTAATAAAAAGCCGAGACATCACCCTGCCAACAAAGATTCGCCTAGTCAAAGCTGTGGTTTTCCCAGTAATCATGTATGGCTGTGAGAGCTGGACCATAAGAAAGGCAGAGCGCCGAAGAATAGATGCTTTCGAATTATGGTGTTGGAGAAGACTCTTGAGAGTCCCCTGGACTGCAAGGAGATCCAATTGGTCAATCCTACAGGAAGTCAAGCCTGATTGCTCCCTGGAAGGACAAATCCTGAGGCTGAAGCTCCAATACTTTGGCCACCTCATGAGAAGAGAGGACTCTTGAGAAAAGACCCTCATGCTGGGAAAGATGGAAGGCCAAAGGAGAAGGGGGCGGCAGAGGATGAGATGGTTAGATAGTGTCACCGAAGCAATGAGCATGAAATTGGGCGAACTCAGGAAGCTAGTGGAGGACAGGGAGGCCTGGCGTGCTGCGGTCCAGGGGGTCGCGAAGAGTCAGACACGACTTAGCGACTGAACAACAACAACAACAGAGCAACCTTGACTGAGAAGAATCCTGGGGACCCCCGCAGGACCGCCCCCCCCCCGGGCTTACCATCAGCACGGCGACGTTGCTGAGATGCTGGCAGCTCACGGTGGTGACGTTGGGCTCCAGGCTGAGCAGCCGGCAGCCTTCTGCTCGCCAGCCGCCGTAGCCAGCCAGGACATCAAAGTCCCAGTAAGCGGCCGTCCGGTCGGTGCCCTCTCCCAGGTGCCGCAGCGCGATGACGAGGGGCTCCGTGAGGTTGCTCACTCCGCAGCCGTCTGGGGAGGAGAAGAGAAGGCTCCAAAGGCTGCAGGTAGCCTGCCTGCCTGCACTGACCTTGGTTACCCCTTGCCTGAGAGTGTGGCTCCATGGGATGGTTGCCGGCCTGGAGTGGGGAGCGGCCATGGTGCCCTGTCGCAAGGAATTGCACGCCAAGGGGCCGGGAATCCTTCCGGAACTGCCACTGTGCACAAACTATCAGAGTTTTAAAGTGACAGTCCACCACTGCCTGATTGCTCCCTGGAAGGACAAATCCTGAAGCTGAAGCTCCAGTACTTTGGCCACCTCATGAGAAGAGAGGACTCTTGAGAAAAGACCCTCCTGCTGGGAAAGACGGAAGGCAGAAGGGGGAGGCAGAGGATGAGATGGTTAGACAGTGTCACCGAAGTGATGAACATGAAATTGGGCGAGCTCCGGAAGCTAGTGGGGGACAGGGAGGCCTGGCGTGCTGCGGTCCAGGGGGTCGCAAAGAGTCGGACACAACTTAGCGACTGAACAACCACCACCACGTATCCGCAGGGGATCAATTCGAGGATGCCCACGGACTCCTGAATTGGTGGCCACTTCGGGTTTGAGGAGCAAACAGGATGTGGCCTTCTCAGGCCTGTGGCGGCCTCTGGAGGGCTCAGGAAGCCACGCCTGTTTGAGGAGCAAACCGGCTTTCCCCTGCTATCCGCGGCGAGTCAAAGCTGGGGCTGCCGGATCAGTGGCTGCTAGGGCGACACCGTATTGGTGTTAACGTGCTTCCCAGACACCCTGGTGCTGGCCACAGCCTCTCCGCCACCCCTCCCCACCGGCGCAAGAGGCACTTACGTGTGCCGGCGTAGATCACAGGGGTGGTCACGCTGCGCCGCTTGCCGTCGTCGGCGAGGTGGGAGGAGTTTCCGGTGCTGCAGAAGAGCTTGCCGTTGCGGAACACCAGCAGCTGGAGCTTACACTTGAGGGGCGCAGGGGGCGAGGGGGCCGCCGGGGGGGAGAAGAGCCCGGGAGGCAGCTGAATGGATGCCAAAGCAATGCTGTTCTGAGGGCACAGGGAGCAAAGGGTCACTGGGGCAGCGCCAAACCAAGCCAGGCCTGCTCCCCACCTGCCTGCCTGGAATGGCTGGAGAGGCTTAGCGATGTCTTGGCCTAACCGACCCCACCTAACGGCCCCTAAGAACATAAGGAAAGCCCTGCTGGATCAGGCCAAAGGCCCATCTGGTCCTGCTTCCTGTATCTCCCAGTGGCTAGGAGTTCCACAGGTTAATTACATGCTGGGAAAAGAAGTATTTTGTTTGTTCAAACACTCAATTTTAGTAGCTGCCCCTCGGTGCTGTGTGAGAGGGAAAAGAGCACCCCCCCCCCTACGGCCTCTGTTCTCACAGGCCGCCAGCATCCCTTCCCAGCCCCAGCACCCCTCACCTTGACGTGGAAGTTGGTCAGGGAGATGTTGGGCCGGCCCGTGGTGCATCGGAACTTGAGCTGCTGGTCCGTCAGGGACTCGACGTACCGCTCTTGCCGCGGGGGCCGGACGCTGAGCCCCATCTCGCGCTTCTGGAAGGCGGTGCAGCTCAGGCCCACGTAGCTCTCAGGCTTGATCAGGAAGGCCTCGAAGGCAATGTTCCTGGAGTTCTGCCCGAGAAAAGCCACGTGCCTCGTGAGGTGAAAAGAAAACCACCACCACCACCATCGCTGTGGGACAGGCCGGCTCAGTCAGGGCCCTGGGGCTATCGCCGTTGCTGGCCCACTGAGGCGGCCATCTCGATGGTGGGGAAGCCTTGGTTGGTCCTCCTCCTGTCTCCCCCCCCCCCCCGGATTCAAAGGACAAGTATGGAAGAGAATGATAGGCTAGAGCGACTCTGCCAGTCTAGCCCACACTTTCTCTTCTGCTCTGTTCCCCGAGAAACAGGAGGACAAGCAGGAGTGGCGGTGGCGGCAGGCTAGGTAAGGAAGGTGACATTGCGGGCCTGGTCCTTGACACAAGGAGGTTTGGGGTCCTTTCTACTGTCGCATCTCGCTTGGGCCCCCGCAGTTAGTCTGCCATTGCCCTCCTGTCTGGCTTGGAAGCCTTCTTGCTGCAGCTAACCCTCAGTTGAGCCCACAGTCGTCCCCTCTCAAGACCCACATTCTCCCCAAAAGCTTCTCGATCCACGCGCTCCCGTTTGCCTCTCCTCCTGCCTTGACCCCCGCTTCTGCACCCCACCCCAGACTGAATCCGCTGAGCCTCTGGCCAGTGATGTCATGCACGGGGTACGCGGGGGTACGTGAGTACTGGTTTCTAGGATTACAGCTGGCCCCGCCCATTCGCCCGCCCACTCGTCGACTCTGCCCTCTGCAACGTTTGGAGTTGCCTGCATGTTCTCAGAGCCAGGCAGGCAGGCAGGCAGCGAGCGGAGGCTTTCCTTTCCTTGCCCCTGAAAAATGAGTTGCTCTGGGGTTTTAACATGATGCCAGGCCTCCTTCACATGTTCTGAGGGTGCTGTGGAATACTGTTGCAACTGTTGGGTCAGTTTAAAATCGTCTGAGGCCTCAAAAAGGGCTTTTTTCATGTCCCTTCCTGCCACGACATCACTTCCGGCTTATGACGTCACTTCCGGTGGGCGGGTCCCGACACGTGCCAATCAAAAGTGAGTACCTGTTCTTAAATCATTTAGATGACACCACTGCCTCTGGCTCCCTGCGATCCCTCCCGGCTCACCATCCCGGGAGAGCCCGGATCCCTACCACGGCCGCGTGCTGCGAGTTGGGGCCGAGGGTGCAGCCGGCGATCTTCTCCAGCGAGCGGACAATGCTGGTGCAGGCCTTGTCCTCCTTCTGAGCCATCCACAGGACGTGGTCGTCCACCAGCATGATGTTGCTGGCCATCTCCACAAGGACGTCCGTGAGCTGGCGGAAGGCAGGGACGAGGGGCGCGTCAGCAAGAAGGGACAGGGGAGAATACCAGAAACAACAAAAAGGCAATAGTCCACGTCTCTCTGTGTGTGTGTGTGTGTGTGTGTGCGCGTGCGTGCGTGCGTGCGTGCGCGCGCCAAATTGCAAACAAGGAGCACCAGAATTTCGTGCCGATTGGAGCAGGGTTAGGGGGAGGATGCTGGGAGGGCACTTTGGAGGTGAGGGGGTGTGTGTTTCTGGACAGGGGAGAGGGGGCAGAATGGGGGGAGGATCGGCAGTGGGACACACCACCTTCTGGACCTGCTGGAGGACAGGGACGGACGGACATGATTGAGACATAAAATTATGCACGGGAGGGACAGAGTCAATAGAGGGATGTTCTTTTCCCTCTCTCACAACACCAGAACCAGGGGGCATCCACTGAAATTGAGCGTTGGGATAGTTAAAACAGATAAAAAGAAATACTTTTTTTTTTTTTACCCAGCGGGTAATTAAGCTATGGAACTCCTTGCCACAGGAGGTGGGGATGGCATCAGGCCCAGATGCCTTTAAAAGGGGACTGGACAGATTTCTGGAGGAAAAGTCCATCGTGGGCTATAGGCCATGATGGGCTGGGCAACCTCCTTACATTAATAGTAGGCTACTTCAGAATGCCAGGTGCACGGGAGTGGCAACAGGATGCAAGCATCTGGTTGTCTTGTGTGCTTCCTGAGGCATCTGGTGGGTCACTGTGAGATACCGGAAGCTGCATTAGATGGGCCTTTGGCCTGATCCAGTGAGGCTCTTCTTATGTTCTTATGTACACCTGGCTGCTCAGACTTCCACCAGTTAAATAAATGGCCGGGATCTGAGTAGCCCCATAGGGCTAGATCGTTACTTGGGGTAAGGGGGAAATTATTGATGGATGGATGCAGCAGAGGCCATGCAGCCCCCACTGTGCCAGTTCGGCTTGGGCTGCACAATTGTGCAATTGTCTCGTTGCACCATGAGACAAGAATGGAGAGCCACCTATAAAAAATAAACGCTGCAAATTCCATCACTCCCAATATATCACACTAATGTCAAACGATCTCATCGAACTAATTCCACAGGCATTAATTTGGAGGGACAAGAGCCAATGGTGATGGAATATAATTGCCCCGGAATCTGCCCTCCCACAAACGTTGGCGCTTCGTACGTTTGTTCATTAACACACTTGCCTAAGCCTAAATTCAAGTAGTGGGAAACAAATGGCCTTTAGGGTGCAATCCTAACCTGGAGTGAGGCCAACAAGGTTTGGCCGGCACAAGGGCCACCGTAAAGCACGTTTGGACCCCTCTCTGAGTCGGGGGGGATGGTGCGTGTGTGCCGGCCTCTCTGACTCTGAGAGTGGTCCAAACATACTTTACGGTGTCCCTTGTGCTGGCCAGACTTTGCTTTATTTAGCTCAGAATTTTACCTCAGAAATTTACCTCAGAATGCCAGATACAAGGGAGTGGCGTTTGGACCACTCTCGGAGTCGGGGAGGATGGCGCACGTCTGTGTGCCGGCCTCTCTGACTCCGAGAGTGGTCCAAACGCACTTTACGGTGGCCCTTATGGTGGCCAAACTTTGCTGGCCTAACTGTGCCGGCCTAACTGTGCCGGCCTAACTCCAGGTTAGGATTGCATTTTTAATCTCACTTAATTTGACTCATGAAAGGACCATGCCCACTGAAACAACCTGGGCCTGCTAATAAATATTTCTAAATAATTTAATAAATTAACACATTTATTAAGTCCAGTAATAAATAGTATTAATTAATCAGCATTAATATGAATGCAGATCAAACTGGGATGAGCACCAGCCAATGACTCCATCTAATGAAAGGCACAGCTAGCTAAGTTATCACGTTCATCTTTCTCACTAAGTAGTGCGAATTTCCAGGAGCACGGCTTTTATCCAAGTTTGGGCTTCCTTTGAAGGATGTTGCACTGGAGGCCGACAGTGCCGTGATGCTATTTGCTTTATTTACTGCTATTCGGGGTCAAGCCCGGGATGGAACTGGAAGCAGCATGAGCTCCGTGGGTGTTCTAAGCCTGTCTGCGGCCGGCGGCTTCCAATACAGCCTCTGCCAGACCCACTCCTGCCTTGACGAGACTCCATCAGATGCTACGTTGGTCATTCTGAATAACTTAGAATGGTGCTTCCCAAACTGTGGGTCAGCTTCAGGTGGGTTGCAGAGCACCGAGGTGCAGCCGTCTTTGAAAGCATGGGAAGATGGGACACTGGAAAGGGGGGCAATTATCATTATCATCATCATCATCATCATCATTATTATTATTATATAACTTGGCTGGCACAAGGGAGCTCCTGGAAGGAGGGACGGTGGCAGTGATGTCATGCAGGGGGAACGCGGGGGAACTCAGTTCCACTAGTTAAAATTAGGGCTGACTCCGCCCACTTCACTCTCCCCCCTCCCCCTCCCAATTCCTCTGCAAAGAGCTTTTCTTCTTGGTTGGCCGGCACTCAGAGGGTTAAAGGGATTGACTCCGGATTCCTAGGGGGGCAAAGGGGGAAGGGCTGCAGTGGGGAAGTCCCGTCCTGCACAGCCCCCTTCCTCGCTCCCTCCAGCCACACACATGGAGTCAGCAGCCGCTCTGGTGAGTCTGCAGCCCACTGGGGAGAAGGGGCGTCCTGGGGGTGCGGTGGTGAATCGAGGGGGGCCCTGGAGGGGACGGAGGGGAGCTGGGAGTTTTTGAAGCTGCCCTCTTGATGTCATTCAGGGGGAACGGAACAGAACGGGCATTCCAGATCCTAACGGGCTCCGTGGCTGGTTCTGGGTTCCCGACAAGTGCCAATCAAAAGTGAGTTCCTGTTCCTAAATCATTTGAATGACACCACTGGACGGTGTGTATGAGGAACAGGGTAGGGTAGATGGGACAGTAGGCCTGCCGGCCAGCGGAGGAGATAGTGCTGAGACGTGGCCATTAGGCTGCATCCAAGGCCCCATCAGGGGTGCGCGGCCCCGATTCAGGCCACATGGCTTCCTTCGTTCTGCGCCTGCTAAATAGCAAATGCAGTTTCGAGGAACCCCACGGGGAGGCTGGAGCCTCCCCTGGGGATAGGGGATGAACATGCCCTTGCCCCGGGGAGCCTCCCCAGTGCACCCCAAGGTACAGTGGATTTGGCGCAGGCCTGCCGGCCTCGCCAATCCAGCGCAATTCAGGACTGCGCTCTGAAATGCAGGATAAGGAACGGGCTTATTGTGAGCAACTTACAGACCCATCCCTTAAGACCCAAAGCAAAGGGTGGCCTTCGGATGTATTTTGGGAAACGGGCGCGAACAGGAGCGGGGGCCAGCGTGCCGCGGTTACCTGCTTGATCTGGTCCACGTAGCCGGTGAACTTCTCGATCATCTGAGACACGTAGATGACGTCCATCATGTCGGAGAAGTTGGCCGCTTCGGCCGTGTAGACGCGCAGTTGGTGGGCCAGAGTCAGCGCATTGGAGGCATTGATGGGCATCTAAAGGCGCAGACACAAAGGGAGTCACAACCAGGCAAAGTTCAAGTGAAGCCAACAATACGTGTGCTGTTGGGGTGCAGCACGAGCGGATATCAGTCTTGATTGACAAGAGCTGAAAGCCGGACATTCTATGCGGCCAACTGAAGCAGCTGCCTCAGGGAGTGGATTGGCTAGGGTGGCCACTGCCCACGCTCCTAGGAATTCCTAGGATGAAGAGGGGAAAGATGCGTAAGTGTGGAGGAAAGGTCTTCACCGCTCTAGCCGGATGTGTGCTGGCCTCCCCGACTCCGAGAGTGGTCCAAATGCGCTTTATGGCATGTTTGTAACACTCCTGGGCCCGCACCAGTGACTTGCGTTGGCCTAACTCCAGGTTAGGATTGGGCCCTCCCATTGTCTCTTCGTCTCATTGGTCAGTTCTGAGTTAAGGAAATTCCCTGTTTGTTCCAGAAGGCAGTTGTGTTTTCCTTTTCCGGTTATTTGGCTGTATCATTTGATTGAATACAGATACGTCAACATGGTTTGTTTCATTGCATTCCGCATTAAATTACCCATCAAATGATATATAACATGACTACATCCTTCAAAAATACCAAGAGTCTCACAAAATGTTGGCCAGCGGTGGGGTCACTCCCCCAAAGTGCATCATCCGGTGCGGTCCGCACCCCCTGCACCTCCCTAGTGACTGCTTCAGAGAGGAGCCCTGTGCCCCAGAGATGACAGACAGATGAACATTTTCTTTCGTGTTGTCTGAAGCTGCCACGAAGCCACAGCGATGGTGCGGCAGCCACAAGCACATGGCAGTCAGCGCAGCCCGCAAACAACATGAGCATGCCGAGGAAACGGCTCGCTTTCCCCAACTCACCAGCACAAAGGTGTAGAGGACGCGGGTGATGTCGTTGGTGTACAAGCAGTGGGAATAGTCTCCCTCCTCCCAGCGGCCGGTACGGTCACAGCGCCGGCAGGCTTGCTTCTCCATGCCTCCGCCTCCGTTCCCCGAGGTGAAAGGGTATTGGAGGCAGGACTGGTACGCGGTGATGCCAGCCAAGGTGCGCGGCCACCTGTGGGCAGGGAGGACACAGGTAACAAGTCTCATTTTTGGAGACGACAAAGGCCAACCAAAGAGGCTGCTTTTCATTCCAGGGTCGGCATGTTGTGTGGTACAGCCCTGCAGGAACCACACAGGTGACCCATGTGTTGATGCTCCCCAGCATTCAAAAAAGGTACACAGAGAAAACTAGCACCCACGGAGAAGGTAAAGTGAGAATCCTTCTTACCGCACATCGTAGCTTTCCAAGTGCAGGGAAGTGAGTGGTATGTGATATGTGAGTGAGTGTGAGTGAGTGAGTGAGTGTGTGTGTGTGTGTGTGTGTGTGTGTGTGTGTGTGTGTGTGTGTG
>JAJKFI010037173.1:0-76991 GCA_029204185.1 Lerista edwardsae
TCATCATCATCATCATCATCATCATCATCATCATCATCATCATCATCATCATCATCATCATCATAATAATAATAATAATAATATACCGCCTTTCTTTGGCCATTAGATTGTTCCTCTGACTTTAATTCAAGGCGGTTTACATAGGCAGGCTTTATCTCTAAACCCACATGGGGTTTTTACAAATTACAAAGAGTTCTATCTTTCAAGAACTACAACAACATACAGATGGAACTTTCATGGTCTAGTCCTTCTTTCTGGCCACATGATTGCCTTCCTGCTGGCTGATTAACGGCTTCTCTGCTCTCACCAAAGAAACAGCTGGCTCAGCACAACTCCCCTCTCGCAGGCAGCTGGAGACAGCTCTTATCAGTCTCAATTATCAAGTTCTGCCGCTCACGGAGACTTCCTGTGTTCTCGAACTGGCGACCTTCGGATCTTATCTTCGGGCAAATGGAGGCTTTAACCCTCTCAACTAAACCTCCTGCCCACCTCATTATGCAGGCACCTCATTATGTTTTTTTCTTCTTTTTCTTTCTCACTTAAAAAAAATCTTTTATCTGTGAGAGCTGTATTTCTTTTTGCAATTTCCCCCTTTCTGGCTCTTTGTTTTTATATAGCTGAAAGCAGAGATTTTCAACATTTTCATCTTGAGGCACACTGACAAGGTGATAAAATCACCTCGTCACACCATCAGTGTTTTGACCATTGACGCGGCACACAGCACTGCAGGTTTGGGGCTCACATCCCCCTTTAAAGGGAGTCTCCACAGGAGATGGAAGTGGAGGCAAGAAGTCGCCAGTGTCTCCTCCGTAACTAGGGTGGAGCCTAAAGGGAAGTTATTCCCCCCCTTGGTGTAGCGCCCAAGGCATACACCCCTCAAGCTCCGCCATGGTTATGCCTCTCACTTCTCCTTTCCTCTTAGTTTGTTTACTAATGGTGTTGAGCTTCCTTCAATACTCTTCAGGGAGCCAGCAGTCTCTGTTGACTTAGCAGCACCGTCAAAGCTGCCCAAAAGACAGCTCGCCCAACAGCCACAGTTCTGAGCACAAAGCCTTTTCTCCAGCTGCAGCATATTATCCTCCTTCTTGCCTTATTATCCCCTTAGCGCCGAAGTCTTTGCAACCCTCCTTTGGATAAAATCGATTCAGGAGTGAGAATTTGTTCTTCCACCTCACACTGACTGCGGGGGAAGGAGGCCGAGAAATAAGCAATGTGGTGTCAATCGACAGTCAACAGTCATTATCGTCCACGTCCGCAAGCTGGCGTGAAATTGTTCGGACTTGTAATGGTCTTGTCCTCCAGCGGGGGCAGAGCCCGGAAGTTCTGTTGCCTCTGCACAATAAAAGAAAATAGTAGCCACTTGCCGTGCTCCCTGCACAGAATCTTCTATTGTGGAAGTGTAAAACATCCACAATCAGAGCACGATCCTAACCTGGAGTTAGGCCAGCACTGTTAAGCCAGCAAGGTTTGGCTGGCACAAGGAACACTGTAAAGCAAGTTTGGACCACTCTTGGAGGCGGGGAGGATGGTGCATGTCTGTGTGCTGGCCTCTCTGACTCCGAGAGTGGTCCAGACATACTTTAAGGTATATCGGCCTTGGTGCATCTGCGCTGCACCTCCACTGCACCATCCGAAGCCGGCTGGCGCAGAGGAGGAACCACGCCGGAGGAAGGGAGGGCATGGGCAGGGAGACGGTGTTTCTAGGCAGGCTGTGGGTGGGCTGGTGCCAGGGGCGGACCTAGTCAAAATGGCGCCCGGGGCACCCAATAGAAGTGCGCCCCCATGGGAACCCAGGTCTACCCACCAGAATTAGCCCCGGGTAGACCTGGGATCCCCTCAAGAGAGCCCAGGTCTACCTATTAGAAACGGCTGCGGGTAGACCTGGGCTCCCCTCAAGGACCTTCGAGGGAGCCAAGGTCTACTCACGGCTGGTCCCAATGGGTAGACCTGGGCTCCGGAGCCCAGGTCTACCCGCACAATGTTGCTGGGGCCACTGGCGCCCCCCTAGACGGCCCCAAGATGGCGCCCAGGGCTCTTGCCCCCCTGCCCCCTAGATCTGCCACTGGCTGGCACACCTGCTGGCCCAGGAAGGGAGCTGGCTTCAGATTCGTCCTTATGGCTGAATCCAAAACCAGTTCCCCAGGCTGTGCAGGCCCGATTCCAGCTGTGTGGTCTCCTTGGGTCTGCACCTGCTGTTTAGCAGGCACAGATCCAAGAAGTCCATAGGAGAGGCTGGCACCTCCCCACATTGTTGTTGTTGTTGTTGTTGTTGTTGTTGTTGTTGTTGTTGTTGTTCAGTCGCTAAGTCGTGTCCGACTCTTCACGACCCCATGGACCACAGCACGCCAGGCCTCCCTGTCCTCCACTAGCTTCCAGAGTTCGCCCAATTTCATGTTCATCGCTTCGGTGACACTATCTAACCATCTCATCCTCTGCCGCCCCCTTCTCCTTTTGCCTTCAATCTTTCCCAGCATGAGGGTCTTTTCTCAAGAGTCCTCTCTTCTCATGAGGTGGCCAAAGTCTTTGAGCTTCAGCTTCAGGATTTGTCCTTCCAGGGAGCAATCAGGCTTGACTTCCCGGAGGATTGCCCGATTGGATCTCCTTGCAGTCCAGGGGACTCGCAAGAGTCTTCTCCAACACCATAATTCAAAAGCATCTATTCTTTGGCGCTCTGCCTTTCTTATGGTCCAGCTCTCACAGCCATACATTGCTACTGGGAAAACCATCGCTTTGACTAGGCGAACCTTTGTTGGCAGGGTGATATCTTGGCTTTTTATTAAGTTGTCTAGGTTCGCCATAGCTTTCCTCCCAAGAAGTAAACATCTTTTAATTTCATGGCTGCAGTCACCATCTGCGGTGATCTTGGAGCCCAGGAAAATAAAGTCTGTCACTACTTCCATTTCTTCCTCTTCTATTTGCCAGGAAGTGATGGGAGTGCTTGCCATGATCTTAGTTTTTTTTATGTTGAGCTTCAAGCCAATTTTGGCACTTTCCTCTTTCACCCTCATCAGAAGGTTCTTTAGGTCTTCCTCACTTTCTGCCATTATAATGGTATCGTCTGCATATCTGAGGTTGTTGATATTTCTCCCAGCAATCTTGATTCCAGCTTGTGAATCATCCAGCCCTGCCTTCCTCATGATGTACTCTGCATATAAGTTAAATAAGCAGGGTGACAGTATACAGTCTTGTCGTACTCCTTTCCCAATTTGAAACCAGTCCGTTGTTCCATGTCCAGTTCTAACTGTTGCTTCCTGACCCGCATACAGATTTCTCAGAAGGCAGATTAGGTGGTCTGGTACTCCCATCTCTTCAAGAACTTGCCACAGTTTGTTGCGATCCACACAATCAAAGGCTTTAGCATAGTCAATGAAGCAGAGGTAGATGTTTTTCTGGAACTCTCTTGCTTTCTCCATGATCCAGCGAATGTTGGCAATTTGACCTCCCCACATGCAAGGGCACAAATGGGCCTGATCTGACCCAGAGCTGCTTAGGATTGCACTCTCAATGTCTGTAGAAAACAAACCAGTCAATAACACCAATCTGACTGTGAGAAAATATCATCATCATCATCAAGTGGCAAGTGTGGCTAATGGTGCATGTTCATTTACAGGCATTCCCTGGTATCCGCTGTGGTTCCATTCCAGACTCCACCAGGGACCCCTGAAACGGTATCGTGAAACTGTAGATATTGGGAACACCTTTTTAAAGATGGGGGAACATCAGTGGTTTTGCAGAAACCGGGACATGCCTTTCATGCCGAACCTCTGATTAGCGTGCCTTCGGGAAAAGAGCAGAGAGTGAACAACCACCAGAGGGGGTAAGCGAGCTGAGGACTGAACCTGAACTCACCCACCAGAGAACTATGTAGAGGCTACAAGATGCAGCTGGAAGATTTTGCTCTCTCCATCTACAACTTCTTTCACAGGGGTCCTGTGCGCCCAGAGTTTTCGGTCGGGCTTTCAGTCTGGAGTTTGCTGCACTTCAGGTCAGTAGAGAAGAGAATGCATGATTGTGCGATTTTTGTGTGTACTTTTGTTCCACTGAATCCGAGGGATGATGAGGGATTTCGCCTTCTTGGGTCTGTGTTAAGCGGAAAGTCAACAAAATGTTACAGAGGATGGTCAGGTTCTGCTGATGAATGTCGCTGGGTTGCAATGCCCTAAAGATATCTGATCTTTGAGCCCTTTCCCAAGCGTCTTACTAGGAGGAAGTATAGAGATAGCAGCTTTTCAGTGCTGGTTTTTGCAGGGGAAATACAGTGAAATAAAGGTATTTTGGGCACGTGTTCATTGCATGTTGGTAGTAGCTATTAGCAAACGGAGTTCGTTTGTTGAAGGGCATTTGGGCATCGCTGTAAAGATGTTTCTTCCTGCTTGCAAAATATAGGTTCTATATCCAAACCCTTTCAAGGGGTTTCCAAGGCAATTAAGAGCACAACAACAAGCGACCTTCGAATTCATAAAACCAGGGTTTTGGGTCTGCAATGAGCTGTGTTGAACGTGGAAAGCAAAGACTGCAACCCCAAACAGCATGCTGTATTTTCTAGGAAGCAAGTCCCACTGATCTCAATGCAAGGGGTATCTGAGTACAGGAATGCCCCGGTATCTGCTGGAGTTTCGTTCCAGACCCCACTGTGGATCCCTGAAACTGGGGATACTGGGGTCACCTGTTTAAATATAGGAGAACGTCAGTGGTTTTGCTGCAGGAAGGTAAAAAAGAGAGATTTGTTTAATGTTCCCCTATCTTTTTAACAGGCATCCCAGTATCCATGGTATCAGTGGAAAACTGAAACAGTGGACAACAAATCAGTGGATACCAGGGCACAGTTGTACAGGCATTCCCTGGTATCCACTGGACCCCCATGGATTCCTGAAACCATGGATAGTGGATATTCCTTTTTAAAGATAAATGAACATCAGTTGTTTTGCTGCAGCAAGTTAAAAAAAAGTTTATTCCCCTATCTTTTTAATAGTGGATAACAAAATCCATGAATACCAAATCAGTGGATACCGGGGCTCGCCTGTAACTGTTAAGATGCCGAGCTCAAAAGTATTCACTTCATTTTTGAAATGTTTAGTGTGTCTCATGGTGCTCCCGTGGGGAAAGACATTTTACTGAGAAAAAAGCAATGCAATTTGATCTCAACTCAGATATGCCACAAGGTGTGTGTGTGTGTGTGTGTGTGTGTGTGTGTGTGTGTGTGTGTGTGTTTAAACAGGCTCCTGAATTGTCTTATGCGACACAAGTAAAATCCTGGGTTCCACTTTATAAAACGGAGTCAAACTCATAAAATATCTCTTATTTTCAACTGAGGAAGAAGGAGTTTGGGGATGCTGCTTCTGGTGGGGAAAAACAACAACCCTAATCCTAGATTATACACTCAGTTTGGTTTCGGCAACATCTTACATTTATCCCCCTTTGAGAATACAAAGTCTACCATGTTGCTCTGGCTATTTCTTTTCCTTGATCATTGGCTTGGAAGAATCCTGTGCGTTTCAGTTTAGCACTGGAGACTGGACTGTGTATGCTCATAGACGTTACATTTTCAGAACATGGGGATAAAATCATGGTTTGCTTTTATTGTCTAAGGAGCGCTGTGTGTATATGGAACCCTGCAGTCATACCCCATCTAAAACCCCATCTTTTGATTTCACAAACTGCAGTCTGTTAGGGAGCGTACAAAATATCCCCATTCCTCCTCCACCAACTTATTTTATGCACCCTCTAAGGAAGAATTCTTTTAGATTTGAAAGCTTGCTGTTTGATACCCTGTTTCGTTCTGGTAGGTCCTAATCGAAGACATGACCTACTGATTTTGAATTATGACAGGTGCTTGCTTTCCATAATGCAGATATTTGCTTGACGTTGGCTGTATGGTAGAGATCTTTAAGGAACACCTACCTAATCTATCTTCCCAGCCAGGTTCTGTAGCAATTATGAAACCAGGAGCAATAGAAATGTTCCCTTTTCCTCCTGTTATGTTCCATCCATTTATCCGTCCAATAATATTTATATACCACTTTTCAACACAAAGTTCACAAAGCGGTTTACAGGCAAATAATAACATTAAAGTTAAGCGGCTCCCTGTCCCAAAAGGGCTCACAATCTAAAAGAATGGAGAACACCACCAGCAACAGCTACAAGAAAAGACACTGTGCTGGGGTGAAGAGGGACAGTTACAGGGACTAGACAATAATACAATATTATCTAGCGCTACAAGTGGTGGCGCAGAGGGTTAAACTGCTGCTGCTGGGCTTTCCGACTGGAAGGTTGGGAGTTCAAGACTGCGTGACGGAGTGAGCTCCCGTTGCTTGTCCCAGCTCCTGCCAACCTAGCAGTTCGAAAGCACCTAAATGCAAGTAGATAAATAGGGACCACTTCGGTGGGAAGGTAACGGCGTTCTGTGTGTCTTGGCGTAGAGTCATGCCGGCCACATGACCACGGAAACTTGTCCTTGGACAAAATGCCAGCTCTACAGGCTTTGACACGGAGATGAGCACCGCCCCCTACAGTCGGTCACGACTAGACCATTCGGTCGTGGGGAAACCTTTACCTTTTTACAAGTGCTACAATAATCTCACTTTCCAGCACATGAGAGGTGAGGATCTATCAGGGGCTAACAGTCACCCCAGGGCTGGATTGTGATGCTCAAACCTGATGGTCACAATTAATGGTACATGGAGGTACATCCTTAACTTCCAGGAAGTTGTGGCTGTCCCAGCAATCTTAGGCTGCAGTTCTATGCAGGGCCATTTGACCAGCTGGGCGAAAATGGGCTCTGTGCCTGGAGAGGCTCACACACTGGGATGGCAAGTGGAATGCCCGCAGCCAGAACCGAGCTCTGTAGTTGGTGCTCTGGCAGGCCACCCCACAACTGCTTGATGCAGTGCAAGCCCCATTAGCCCAGCTATGTCAGTGTTGGAAAGCTGGCTAGGACTGTGTCCTCAATCTTCAAATTTGGGAACAGCAAAAGAGCTTCCAGTGAACATGTTGGCTGAGCAGGCAGCGCAGATCTTGTCTCAACCATGTTCCATCCACTGTGCTTGAGATGACTTTATGATTGTGTTGGCTTGTCCTCAGAGGCGGAGGAAGGGTGTAGCCCGGGGTGGCGCACGCCATGGGCGCCGGTAGCAGCGGGGCACCATTGCGCAGAGTCCGTGGACTAACCCGTGCGCTGTCTGGCCCACCTGCAGAGGCAGATCTAAGGGAGGGCAAATCTCTAAGTTTTGCAAGAAGCCTTACCTACCTTGCAGTGGAAATCACTCCTCTCCTGCACTGTTCTAGCCAATCCTCACAGGGAAAAGCAACATCTTGGCGTTGCTTACTGGCTACAGCAGCAAGGGAGAGGAGGGATTTACATGACAGGGTAAGGCTCCTTGCAACACTTAGAGATTTGCCCTCCCTTAGATCTGCCTCTGCCCACCTGCCCTCCCTTGTGTCCGTTTCGCTCCAAAATGGAGCTATTCTGGGTGCAGGGAGGCGTGGCTGGGTGATGCACAGGGGTGGGGCAACGTGCTGGGGGCACGGTTTCATTGCCCTGCCATGGGCGCACTCGGGGCTCCGTTCGTCCCTGCTTGTCCTCTTGCCTTGGCTGTGCCTTCAAATCTGACTTTTTTGCATCTTCTTTCCGAACAAAATCCTGAAGACAAGCTCTCCCTCGAATACACTGGGCCTGTCATACTTAACTTGTTTTT
Organism: Lerista edwardsae; assembly: GCA_029204185.1. Classification (NCBI taxonomy): domain Eukaryota; kingdom Metazoa; phylum Chordata; class Lepidosauria; order Squamata; family Scincidae; genus Lerista; species Lerista edwardsae. The sequence goes on from JAJKFI010037173.1 coordinate 7,695, forward strand.
CCGCTGTGCTAGTCTTTGGGGGGAAATTGTTTACCAGATTCTCTGTCATTCTAAACCATTTTCTTTTCTTTTCTTTTCTTTTCTTTTTTTTTTTTAAATCTGCTTCCCCAGGCATCTGTAAACCAAGACGGTCCCTTGGAAAGTAATGGAAATGTTGCAATGTTGAGATGGAAAAAACAACCCCATTTAGAGACTATGGAGACGGCACAGAAGGAAATGAAAGCATATCAGGAACAAAAGGGGAATATGTGATAGTGCCATGACTATCAAGGAGCTTAATGATCCTTGAAAAAAATTCTTCTCATTCTTGCCCATCTGACTGAGATGAAAGTCTTCAAAGTCCATGTGAGGATAGAAAAGCCTGTCTAGAATGGAGAGGATGAACCTGGCTAACCCCATATATCTACTGGCCTGCCAATGCTGGTCTAGTGCCAGTGGTGGAATCTACCTGCGCTAACAACTGGAACGCAGGAAGTAGCTACCGGGACGCACGGTTGATTGGCAGTTCCTCCACGCATCCTCGCTTCCCCCACGGTCCGCTGCCTGCCTGCCTGCCTGCCTGCCTGCCTGCCTGCCTGAAACCTCCGGCTGCAGGCGTGCAGGGCACAGGCACGGCCAGCCCCATTCACATATTGCAGGGGCACACAGCAGTGACGACTGCAGTGGGCAGAGCCAGCCCTACACGGAATGCAGGGGCGCGCGGCAGCAACAACTGCAGTGGGCGGAGCCAGCCCTACACGGAACAACCAGAACGGCGTTCCAGAGCGTCCTGGCTACCTGACATCACTGTCTAGTGCTATGTGGAATTTCTTCTGATCAAATGTCATCTCTGCCTCAGACTCATTGGGTGGCCTTAGGCAAGTCACTCCCTCTTAGCCGTCCATCTACAATATAGGAATGGCCTATATAGGCATCGGGACACTTCCTTCCTTTCCAAGGTTGCTGTTGTTTTAAGGTTTGCATCGAAATAATACACGTGAAGTGCTTTGCACGCTGCAAGAGCAACTGCACAACTATTCTGTTAGGGAGCTGTAATCAGCTTACTGCTGGAACATAGCTTCAAGGACGCAGAACAGCAAGCAATTAGGCAGACAACGAAGGTTAAGCAGCAAGCGGTTCTGTATTTAGCAGAGCGGATTTCTTGCAGCAAACAGGAAAAGTACAACGCAGTTCTTCAGCAAAGTAACGGCAACAACACACAACATTCAGTACAACCCACACCCACAGGTGCTCCCGGCTTGAACTAAATAGTCCCAAGCCCCAATCAGGTGAGAGATGATCATCCTCAGGTTGCTGAGTCAGAATGACTCAGCACCTTTCGGTGTCAGTTGCTGAGTCAGAATGATCTTGCAGCCTGGTGTGCCTGTTTGCTAGGCCTTGTCCCACTCAGGCCAGGAAATTTCTCCAGGGTCTCCTCAGTACCCTAACATATTGCCACGTGAAAAGATCTGCCGATAAACCATTCACGCATGCAGGGAGCCCAAGATCTCCAAACCTGCGACATGGTGAGCAGGACCTTAACTTGAAATGCAGATGCACCCCCTTGTAGCTGCTCCCACTGAAGGTTGTCCTTGACTCATGGAAGCCACTGGGCATAGGGACAATGGCCTGTCCAACGACAGTGCCTATGAGGTTGCCCTGAGAAACATCTCCAACTCCAGTTCTCAGTTTACAGGTGTGCAGCTGGTCCAGTCTTTCAAGTCTCTGATCATCCCCTGCTATGCCCTGCTGGTGCTGGTGGGCATTTTGGGCAACTATCTCCTCCTCTACATTATCTGCAAGACCAGGAGGATGCACAACATCACCAACTTCTTCATCGGGAACTTGGCCTTCTCGGACATGCTGATGTGTGCCACCTGCGTCCCCTTCACTTTGGCCTATGCCTTCAACCCTCAAGGGTGGGTCTTCGGGAAGTTCCTGTGCTACTTTGTGTTCCTGATGCAGCCCGTGACAGTGTACGTGTCTGTCTTCACCCTGACGGCTATCGCGGTGGACAGGTAATTGCTGAGCCTCCTCTGATCCAGACCCAGAGGCTTCACAAGCCTCTTCTCCCCCCTCCCAACTGCACCCAGTTGGGGAAAGTCTTTGGAATCTTCCACATCTTAAACAGACCGGAGTGCTGCCCCATTCGGGTGTATGACTGACTTAAGAGTGCAATCCTAACCTGGAGTTAGGCCAGCCCAGTTAGGCCAGCACAGTTTGGCCGGCACAAGGGACAACATAAAGCATGTTTGAACCACTCTCGGAGTCAGAGAGGCCGGCACAGAGACATGCGCCATCCTCTCTGACATGGTCCAAACGCACTTTACAATGGCTCTTGTGCTGGCCTAACCTTGCTGGCCTAACTGTGCCAGCCCAACTCCAGGTTAGGATTGTGCTCTCACTGTCCTGGCAGCTGGGGCCGTGATGGTACGATGCCATGTGATGCTGTGACATCACTTCTGGATTCTCGGAGGAAGGGGCTCTGGCAGACTTTGCCCCCTGTTTTACTCCTGTGGAGGCTCCCCTTTGAAGGAACAGGGGCCATGAAGCCATCAGCACCTCCTCTGAAACTAGGGCAGAGCCTGAAAGGAAGTCTCATGCGCCCCCTGGGCATAGCACCCAGGGCAGGTGCCCCTCAAACTCTACTCTAGTTATGCCTCTTCCTTCACATTCCTATGAGAGGGGGGTTACAATAAGGCAGTGGTTCTCGAACGTTTTAGCACCAGGACCCAGTTTTAAGAATTACAATCTGTCCGGGACCCTCCAGAAGTGATGTCATGGCCTGAAGTGCCGTCACTGTGTCACCAGAGCCTGCAGCTTTCCTGAGAATGCAGCAATCAGCTGGGTTATTTCTCGGCCATTTTCCAATAGCAAAGGGAATCAGAAAGAAAAAGTAAAGTGAATCAGCCTTGACACAAGCAAAACAGCCACACAGCCCTCCCCCTTTCCAGCATCCCATCTTCTAATCTTTTGAATATGGCTGCTCTAGGTGCTTCGCGACCCACCTGGAATTGGTTCACGGCCCACTGGTGGGTCCTGACCCATAGATTGGGAAACACTGCAATAAGGCTGTCCTGTTCTCACAGCAATAATTCAGGGCCTCTAGTGTATGGGACTCCCTCTTCTACAGGGAACAGCGGTTTGATGTAGGCAAGATGGCGTCTAAAGCTCATGATTTATAACCCAGGGAAAGGCCTAAATATAAGGCAAATATAACTACAACAAAAATCAAATTTCCTCCACTACTTCCATCTCCTGCCTTCCCACTGCGAAGCAAACAGAAAGAGTCTGCTGGCTGTTCTCCCGCTCCCTGGGTGCACCGTCTATTTCCTTTGCCCTCCCTGCTCCAAAGCCATCAAGCTCCTGGCATGTCTCTCTCACTGCCAGCTGAGTAGGCAAGTAAGTTAATTTTGTGACCCTTCCGCCCAGCAGGAGGGCTGAGCCATCAGCAGGAAACGTGAGAATTATGCTTGTCTGCCTTTGCGTTTGAACAAGCCATCTTATTCAAGGAACAGAGACTGCTGTTTCCCTGCAGGTATTATTTTTGGCCCCATTATTAGTATTATGATATTTTACTTGCTACAGAACACAGTGTTCGGTTGATTGAATGCATCTTTTGTTTCTGAAGAAGCAGGAACATTAACTTTGATAATGGTAACTGACAGGTAACTGACACAAATGGTAACTGACAGGTCTCAAGACTTCAGATGAAGGACCAGGTCAGATGATGTGCTTAGGACTCTGTGGGCGCAATCCTAACCTGGAGTTAGGCCGGCACAGTTAGGCCAGCAAAGTTTGGCTGGCACAAGGGACACCGTAAAGTAGGTTTGGACCGCTCTCGGAGTCTGAGAGGCCAGCACACAGACGTGCGCCATCCTCCCTGTCTCCAAGAGTGGTGGCTTTATCACGCTTTATGGTGGCCCTTGTGCCAGCCACACTTTCCTGGCCTGACTGTGCCAGCCTAACTCCAGGTTAAGATTGTGCTCTGTGTGTGATAAGGAGTGAAAGGGTCCCTTCTTTTTCCACCCACCCTGGACTCTTGCCCCACTTCCAACACCGTACAGTGCAGGGCTGGCCCAAGACCTCCTGACACCTGAGGCAGCCTCCCAAATGCTTGCCCAATGGTGTACCAGCCTTTGCTCTTCCAATGTCCAGTGTCCTCCAATAGCCAAGCTCAGCACTCACCTCCCTCTTCCTCTCTGCCCTCTCCTCCAATCCAGGGAGTGGAAAGGGGAGCAGTGGCATAGCTAGGGCATCTTGTACCTGGGGCCCATTCATTCATTCATTCATTCATTCATTTGATAATTTTATATCCCACATTTCCCAGGCCAAATTGAGAATTTCATTTTGCCAAAATACTGGTTGACATGGGTTGGCGGTGGTGGCCCATAGGCTGTAATTTGGGGGCCACTGCAACAGTGGGGTCTTGTGCTCACTCCCACCCCTTTCTTCCCAGGTACTGCACCACCGTGCACCCTCTTAAGAAGCGCATCTCCTTCCGTACCTGTGTGTACGTCATTGGCGGGATCTGGCTGTTCTCCTGCGTCCTGGTGGCCCCAGCCGTTGCCCACACCTACCACGTGGAGTTCCAGAAGGAAGGTTTTGCCATCTGTGAGGAGTTCTGGATGGACAAAGAGAAGGAACGCTTGGCCTACGCCTACAGCACCTTGATCATCACCTATATCCTTCCCCTCTCGGCGGTCTCCCTCTCGTACTTCTGCATTTCCGTCAAGCTCAAGAACAGGGTGGTGCCCGGCCACCCAACGCAGAGCCAGACGGCGTTCGACCGGGTGCGCAAGAGGAAGATCTTCCGCCTCTTTGTGTTGGTGGTGGCCGCCTTTGCGATCTGCTGGCTCCCCATCCACGTTTTCAACATCATCCGCGACATAGACATCCGCCTGGTTAACAAGCACTACTTCCTCCTCATCCAGCTGCTCTGCCACTGGTTCGCCATGAGCTCCTCCTGCTGCAACCCCTTCCTCTACGCCTGGCTCCACGACCGCTTCCGGAGCGAGCTGAAAGAAATGTTCACCTTGAAGCGGAAGATCATCCCTGCCAACAACTGTGTCGCGGTCAGCGTGATGCTTTGAGGTCACAGGTCTTGCTGGACTCGCTCTTGCCAGACACGGCCCTTTAGGCGAAAAATGAACAGGAAGCGGGGAAAGATTGACGGTCACTTTTTGGGTTCTTTTGCGGCCTTCCCGTACCTCAGACCACCTCCCAGAATTGACCAGGGTGCGTGTGTGTTAAATCTGATTTTGTTCAAATTGGAAGGGGGGCAGTGGTGTCATCTAAATGATTTAAGAACAGGTACTCACTTTTGATTGGCATGTGTCAGGACCCGCCCACCGGAAGTGACGTCATAAGCTGGAAGTGATGTCGTGGCGGGAAGTGACATGAAAAAAGCCCTTTTGGAGGCCTCAGACAATTTTAAACTGACCCAACAGTTACAACAGTATTCCACAGCACCCCCAGAACATGTTAAGGAGGCCTGGCATCATGTTAAAGTGACCCAACAGTTCCAAAACCCCAGAGCAGCTCATTTTTCAGTGGCAAGGCAAGGCAAGGCTCCGCTCACTGCCTGCCTGGCTCTGAGAACATGCAGGCAACTCTAACGTGCACTAAATTCAAATGTTGCAGGGGGCGGAGTCGACAAGTGGGCGGGTGAATGGGCGGGGCCAGCCATAATCCTAGGAACCGGTACTCGCGTACCCCCGCGTACCCCCTGCATGACATCACTGAAGGGGGGGGTGTTAAAATGGGTGGGTTTTAAAGATTTCTGTGCCCTGGAGCCCAGATGCCTTAGCTATGCCACTGGCAGGGGGAGGTGTGTCTGCCTCCTACACGTCCCCATTGGAAGCCCTGCTTCTGAGCTGCAATTTCATTGTTCCATTATATACTTGTGTTAAGTGTCGGCAAATGCTACCAAATGTTGTCATCTAATTGATGCTGTTTATTCAAGGCCTCAATTTTCAGCAGAAAAATCATTTGTGCCTTCGACACCTGATGGGAGATTTTTGCATCAGATTTTGTAAGCGTGAGTCATTGTATAAAGATACTCTTTCTGTAACTGTGTTATTTCCAGAGCCAATGGAGCATCCCAGGTTGTTAGGGGTGCAATCCTAACCAACTTTCCAGCACCAAGGTAAGGGCAATGTAGCTCTAAGGTAAGGGAAGAAACATTCCCTTACCTTGAAGAAGCCTCCGTGACTGCCCCCCAACTATAGGATGCAGCACATGCCCTGTTGGCACAGCTATGTCAGTACTGGAAAGTTGGTTAGGATTGTGCTCTGAGTTTATGAATTTGGGGAAGCATAAAATCTTGGATCTGGGTGGTTCACAAGAGCCGCTATTTCATTGCTGAGTAATTGTTTTGTTTGTCAGTTCTTGTCTTGATGTAGAAATGTGGTCATTGAGATCAGCTACAACATGTTTCTGCAGGACTTTGCCCGTCTTATCGTCGTTGAGTTGTCCAGGACTTTCAGATATGTCATCTTTGGATTTGGTATTCCAACAGCACCTTCTCCCTTTAACAAGAATGTCCGTCCTTATCTGAAGAGTTCTCAGAGCTGTTTTTGCTTCTCTAGAAAGCTTGTCATAATTTGGTGTTGATGTCTGGCTGTTGGTGGTTCTTGCAACAGAGAGAAGGAAGGTTTCTAATGCAAAATTTCTGGTGGTGTTTGGTTGTCCAGGTTTTTGGTGTACCTAACCAAAGCAGAAGATCTCGTAGCAATATTCTATGCAGTTCCTGGGTTCAGCACAGAAAAATTCTGCTATTCTAACATCTCCTGAAGATACATACACACTCTTAGCAGTTTTTTTCACCTCCCAATCATCAAACAGCACCAGATGAGTGAAAAGAGGCCACCCTGCCACCTGAGACAACTGCCTCAGTTGGCCTGACAAATGGGCTGGTTCTGATAGCAATAAAGGTCAACTTGACAGCTGAATAGAAAAACAGCTTGCTCTGTCCCTTTAATGGAGCGTTGTCAAATGTCCATCATTGCAGATCAACAGAGATATCCAGGGACCTTTTCAAAAGTGGGCAACCATAGATAAAGGAGCAATCATAAAGGCATTGTTTAGTTGCCTGTTCATATTAGATTTCATTCTTCATTCTTTCTTCATTCATGTGTCTCTGGGGGCACAATTCTAACCTAGAATTAGGGCACAGTTAGGCCAGCACAAGGGCTGTCTTGTTTGGACCACTCTTGGAGTCAGAGAGGCCAGCACACAGACATGCACCATCCTCCCTGATTCCAAGTGTGGTCCAAACACTCTTTACAGTGTCCCTTGTGCCGGTCAAACTTTGCTGGCCTAACTATGCTGGCATCACTCCAGGTGAGGATTGCGCCCTGATTCTTGTCTAAATTAGACTGCGTGAGACATACTGTGACAGGGATCAGTATCTAGGCATGTGGTCAACCTCTCCTTGAATTCTGCCATGTGGCCAGAGCCTCTCACACTCAGAAGATCATCCCGATTCAAGGAAGTCCTAGACATGAACCATGCATTAGACAGGAGCTGCCTGAAGGGTAATTGCTTTGTGGTCACTGGCAAAGCAGGATGGATGAGATGAGCAGAAGGCAGCATGGACACTTAAAAAAATGTGATTACTGTACAGGCTAACCACAGAGATGCATCTAATTGTTTTATTTTGCCACATGAAATACACCTTTCCTCAAGCAGCCTGCTACAATCACCTGTTGCCTACCCCGTCGCAAGACACACAGCAATGATAGGGCTAGTCCAAGACCTCCCACTTCCTGAATTGGAAAAGGAAGCGGGGGTGGAGCAGATGAGGAAGTGTGGAGAGACACTCTAGCCCACCACTCTATTCTCTTCCACATTCTCTTCTGCTCCATCCCTCTCTTCCTTTTATAGTCAATGGAGTGGGAGGAGGTGGGCAGATGCAAGTGGAAACCATCCCACCAATTGGCTGCCTGAGGTGACAGTATTGGTTGGCTTCATGTATGGAGCTGGCATGGGCCTTAAAGTATTGGGGGGAGAATCGGGGGGCTTCAGATGGGAAGGAGGATGGGAAGGAGAAAACTGGCCATGTTCTGCCACTGCTACAAGCCCATAAGATTGGGCTGGTAGGGCTGCAATCCTATACACTCTTACCTGAGAGTAAGTACCATTGAACTTGCATAGGATCGTGTTGTAAATAAAACACTGTAAAGTATAAAGTAGGAATAAGTGGCAGGAGAAGAAAGCACTGTAGGGAAGACATTTAGAGTGCAATCCTAACCTGGAGTTTGGCTGGCACGAGAAAAATCAGGGAGGATGGCCATCAAAGTTCAGCTGGCACAAGGGACACCATAAAGAGCCCAATAGTGTGCCTACTCAGAAGTAAGTCCCATTATAGACTATGTGTCTTACTCCCAAGTAACTGTGGACAGGATTGCAGCCAAAGTATGTTTGCATTACACTCAAGAGTCAGAGAGGCCAGCACACAGACGTGCGCCATCCTCCCCGACTCCGAGAGTGGTCCAAACACATTTTATGGTGGCCCTTGTGGCAGCCAAACTTTGCTGGCCTAACTGCGCCTGCTTAACGCTTTGGCTGCAAGGTCATGTCTAACACACATAACAGATACGGCACACGGCTCCTTCTGCTTCGGCTGTGAAAGAAGGCGGCACCTGACAGCAAATCCTAACAGGCCTTGCAACAAGAGCAATCATGGGAATGCAATCAAGTCTCTTTACCTGGCCGTCGGCAAGTCATTTTTATTCATTTTATCTGCTGGCAATATTCTGGGTCAGACAATGGCAGGAGGCAACGAGTCATGTGAACTTACATGACCTCCAAGGACAGTGTAGTCCTGGAGGTGAGTTGGAGGCTCACAATTTCCTCTGAGTAAGGAAGTGATCTTCCAGACTCCCTCAACAATGACACCTGATTGCAGATAAGTGAGCTTTCAAACATACAGTATTTCCGGGTCTTCGGCCTGTTATCTCTGCCTCATCTCCTGCCCTCTCAGAGGCACAATCTGGAGGGACGTAGCGTGTCGGTGCTATGTCATTAGCTCCAACATGGTAGCACCGACCAGCACCCCAGCGTTGGCACTAGAGCGCTCAGGCCAATGCTACAAGTAGCGCCGGCCTGAGAACACTGGCAGAGAGCTGCACTTGCGGCTGGTGCAGGGGCAGTTCTGGGAGGAGGGAGGGTGGGTGAGAAGCAGAACCATAACTAGGGTGGAGCCAGAGGAGCACCCGCTCCATGCAGCGTGAAGGGGGGCTGAAGGGGGGCGCAGGATTGGCCCCAGGCTCCACCCCAGTTTCGGAAGTGACTGTCTGCACTGCAAGCAGTGCGAAGACAGATCTCCAGGCTCTCCCTGAAGGAGGTGTGCTGCCGATTGTGAGCGCCCCTCCTTCAGGGAGACATCATGGGGGTGGGGGCGCAAATAGGCAGAGCCGTGATGTCACAGCCCCAGGGCACAGGGGTAAAGCTCTGGTGGGAGGTGTTCCTGTGTGGGGAGTGGGCATCGGCAATTAAAATAATCAGCAATTAAAATAATTTTAAAAACCCAATTAAAAATAAGTTTAATACATAAAAATATGTTTCTTGAACAAGAAGTTTAGACATCATAGGGCAGCCTCTCGTACCCCCTCCCTGCAGCTTGGCACCATGGCCCTCCTGCTCCCCAGACACCCTCTTCATCCACCACTGCCTTAGACATGCATCAGGAGACTTTCTCTATGATGACAGGTTTGAAAAGCCGTCTCCCGCCCACCACATTGTGGTCTTAATTAGCTCTGTATCATCACCACGTTGGGCATCAAAGAGAGAACATCCGACACATGACTTGTACATCATTACAGGCTATTCACAGCTGGAATGACTCCAGTTTTGACAGGCATTACGGAGGGAGCGTAATGACATGGGTTTGGAGGAACCTGAGCGATGACCACGAGAAAAGTATGCTGAATATGCCTGAGGGATCCGGCTGAATGCAATCACAAGGATGCAACGTTTCATGGAGGGGCTGCAGCTCATTGGTGGAGCGCATGATGCGCACGATGCGCACAGTGCGCATATATAAGGTTCCAGGGCAATCCATGGCATTTCAGGGGGAAATATCTATCTGAACCCTTAATCAGCTGCCTGACCATATTGAGGGTGCAATGCAGTGGTGTCATTCAAATGATTTAGGAACAGGAACTTACTTTTGATTGGCACTTGTTGGGAATCCGGAACCAGCCACGGAGCCCGTTAGGATCCGGAACGCCCGTTCTGGTCTGTCCCCCCTGAATGACATCACTGGTGCAATCCTAAGCTGTGCTGGAACAAGCAGGCCAGTGGTCCTATGCTGTATCCAGTGCAACTTTGGAGCAGGCAGGAGCTTCCCTGGGGCAAGGGCACTTGCCTGTGGGCTCCTCAGATGTGCGCCTGCTGTTGAGGGTATCTGTTTAACAGGCGCAGAGCCAAGGAGGCCACGTGGCCAGAATCGGCCACATCCCAGCTCCACCGCACTGCCCAGGCTGGCACGCCTCTCGGCCCGCCCAGAAATGCCCTCCCCACACCTAGAACCATGCTTGCACCAGCCAATCTCGGTTGGCGCAGGAGCAGTGCAACGTGGGCTTTGGCGAGCACTGTTGGGCCAATGCTGCTGCTGGCTTTGACCCAAGGGCAGGAGCACTGATGCAAGGGTGCCAGTTGGCGCTCCCACACCAGCGCTGCTGCCGTTGGGCCGACGCATTTGGCTGGTGTCACATGTTGGATTGCGCCCTGAGTGAGATGACCCAATGTTCTGGCTTAATGGAAATCCTATGTCACGCAATGGACATGTTTAAGCAGCATTCCCGGAGTCTGACCATTGGTCCATCTAGATCAGTCCATCCTGCTCTGTCCGTGGAGATCAGTAACGTGCTGGCCCTGCCCCTTAGGTGCCAGGAAGTCTTGGATTGGCCCTCATGGACAGAGTATTCCACCATTGCCCCGCCCACCAGCTTAACCCTATGCATGCCCACCAGTGGCGTCTCTACAGGGAGGGCAGAGCTCCAAGAAGTTTTTCAAGAAGCCTCACCTTGCAGTGGAAATCACTCCTCTCCTGCACCGTTTTAGCCAATCCTCACAGGGAAAAGCAACATCTTGGTGTTGCTTATTGGCTACAGCAGCAAGGGAGAGGAGGGATTTACATGACAGGGTAAGGGCTCCTTGCAAAACGTAGAGCTCTGCCCTCCCTATAGAGACGCCACTGATGCCCACCTTTTTTTTTTTTTTTTTAAATATTTTTATCCCCCAGCTGGGCTTTGAAATAAGTTTGGCTTGGGGGTGGGAGGGAAAAAAAAAAAGTCCTTTACCACCTCCTTGAACCTGTTCAGCACAAACTGCATGCCAAGAAGCTGTTCCAGCGAAGGTTCTCCTTGGGCCACTGCCAGGAGAGAAGCGGAACAAGCGAGCTCGCTATTTACTAACGCATGTGCCAATGACTTGCTCTTTTCCTTCTTGAATCAAGGCGAGGTCCACACCCTTCCACGCATAGCAGAGCCATGAGCCAAACACCGAAACTAGGCTGCTTACTTTCAGCCTGCCTGCTCTTTTCTCCAGTTTCTCAGTAAAGGACAGGGCCTCCTTGGACAGGGTTATCAGCAACACTATGGAGAAAACAGCTGTTGATACTGGTTGGCGTCCATGTGCTTGCCCAGAGCGCAATCCTAACCTGGAGTTAGGCCGGCACAGTTAGGCCAGCAAAAGTTGGCCAGCACAAGGGGTGCCGTAAAGTATGTTTGGACCACTCTGGGAGTCAGAGGGGCCAGCACACAGGCGTGCACCATCCTCCCCAACTCAGAGAGTGGTCCAAACACACTTTATGGTGTCCCTTGTGCCAGCCAAACTTTGCTGGCCTAACTGTGCTGGCCTAAATCCAGGTTAGGATTGTGCCTCCAATTTTGCTTTGGACAAAGCTGGGAGATCTAATGGTGTATAAGAGAGAACACAAGAGTTTGTCATTGTTGGCCAGGTGATCTGGGACAAGTCATGCAGCATGCGTTCCGGTAAACAGCCACTCCCCTTAAACCCTCCCAGGTTGTCTTATGACAAGGTGTTGTTGTACCTGGAATGGCAGGCGTTGCAAAGCTATTTTGGGGTTGTCTGTTTACACAATCCGAAAAGAGCTTTGCAACGTCTGTGGTCAGGGATGCAATCGAGGGGTGGGGCTGGGCAGAATGTAGCACTGGGACGTCAAAAGCTTTGACGTCAGCCGTGGGAGGGTTTGGGTGCTGCCTCTGAAACTCTTTTCAAAGGACCTGTGCTGGGAAGAATTGCCAGGTTCAGCAGGAGGCAAGCTGAGCAATTTGCCTTAGGGGCATAACCCTCAGTCTACCATGTTCCTACATGCAGGTGGATGATGAACCGGGGGGGGGGGCAAAGAATATGGATTGATAGACAGGGGAGAAGAAAGATAATCAGAGGGAAGGAGGGGAGAAGGAAAGACTGAATACAAGCTATTGTGCTGGATGCATCTTGAGCAGTTCAGCCATTTCTACCCTGCTAATCTATTTCTCTGTTTTTCATCAACTTATATGAAACCATCGCCCTGCCAAGTGAATCTGCAAGAATAAGGTTCTCTCGGCCTCCCCTCCACAATACTTGTGAAATACTCCTTTTTCGGTATTTCATGGCTAATCAGCGTTTCCCCCTGAATTCCTAGATACAGCATTTACAGCCTGATTCTGTTCTGTTCTGTTCTACCCTGCGTGTTGTAAGAGCACAGCACGAAATCGGACATTGCACATTCCTGAGCTGAGAGAGGAATTTCCTCCTCTGGGTTGCTAGCACTGAGAGATGAAAAAAGAGGAAGGTGCTCTTGGGCAAAAGTTATTCGCAGACTCGGATTGATGTTTTTGAACAGCGATAATCAGCCACTTTGTGTCCCCCCAGCGTGGGAGAAAGGTGGGATATAACTGCATTAAATAAATAAATGTCAGCATTTTATGTCAGTTTTTCATTTTTCTACCATTCCCTTATAATTGCAGCATTAGGGCGCAATCCTAACTTGGAGTTAGGCTTGCACAGTTAGTCCAGCAAAGTTTGGCCAGTACTAGGGCCACTGTAAAGCGCGTTTGGACCACTCTCGGAGACAGAGGCCAGCACACAGACATGCAGCATCCCCCCTGACTCCGTCCAAACACCCTTTACGGTGGCCCTTGTGCCAACCAAAGTTTGCTAGCCTAACTGTGCCGGCCTAACTCCAGGTTAGGATTGTGCTCTCAGTGTAGTTTCCTTCTGAAATAAGGAGATAGGTTTCTGCTACTTATCAGTGAAACTGGATTAAAACCAGATAGCCATACTTAAGTGGATACAACTTGTCCTTAGTACGTATGCATGAATGCTAATGTACCATGCTATGCCTACTCTGATATTTTATGTTTTTCTGCTGCAGAAGTGCAATCTGAACTGTTGATAATGTAGGCAAATACATTTAGCAAGCATCTCGCTGATCAAGAGCAGAACACCTTGTTGGCTTTACAAATCATTGTGCAATGCATGTGTCTGACCGTGTGCATGCATGAATGTCCACGTGCACGCAAGGTGGGAAGTTGCTACTTCAGAGTAAACACATACAGCATGGAGAAAACCTAACAGAGACCTTCATCAAGGACTATCAGAGAAGGCTTGGGCAATGATTGGGCACTAGAATTGGCATTACTAGCATATCCCAGCTACTTTAATAAACAATAATAAAGCTAAAGTTAATATTTATTAAATAATAAATAAATTATTAGAGTTATTAATAATAATACTCTCCAACTTTTCACAGATGAAAACAGGGATATGCTAGTAATGCCAATAAATAATAACTTTATTATTATTTGCTTGTAAACCACTTTGTGAACTTTGTGTTGAAAAGCGATATATAAGTACATGAGTGTTACAAAAGTTAACCTTTTCTCATTATTTTGCATGTTCCCATTAGAGTGCTACTAAATGAATAACAACATTGTTATGGTCTGAGCAGGGTCGCGTGCGATTGGCCTGTTGGAGTCCCCGCCCACCCATGACCATGACGTCTGGTCATGGCACGGGTGGCCCTCCTCCCAGGGCGAGGGCAAACCCTCTTTGGTGAGGTCCAAGAAGGTTAGATGACAGGAGAGGACATAACATCAGTATCTTGAAGCCATGGATATAACAATATGGCTGACTCAGATCATTGCTGCCAAGGAGGAGGATTGCCGCGAATTCACGAATAAAAATCTCCCTGCACGCGTGTAAAAGTTAATCTCAACGTCTTAAAGCATGCCTGCGTGTTCTGAATACGGGTGTGTGAATCGCTGTACGAAAAATGGGATTTAATTTCCACGGAAAGATTCATGTATTCACATTACATCGGTTCAATAAAACTACCGTTAACTGTAACAGTGAGTGCATTATTTTTTGAAGCTGTGTAATTCCTTGTTGTTCCTAGCAGTCTTATTCACCATTTTCTGACCCCCACTGTTGATGGTCTAGAACAGGGGTAGGCAACCTTAAATACTCCAAGAGCCATTTGGACCCTTTTTCTGGAGAAAAGAAAACCTCGGGAGCCACAAAACCCTTTTGACATCTAAAATGAAGATAATACTGCATATATAGTTTTTTTTACCTTTATGCTATGTATAAAAAAACTATAGGGAGTGGCAACAGGATGCAAGCATCTTGTTGTCTCATGCCTCCCTGGGGCACCTGGTGGGCCGCTGTGAGATACAGGAAGCTGGACTAGATGGGCCTTTGGCCTGATCCAACAGGGCTCTTCTTATGTTCTTATGAGCGATTGCGGCTGAAAATTGGGTCTCAACATTCATCATTCGCTGTCTCCAGCTTTCTCTCTTTCCCACCCCCAACCCTGCTGCCAATCCCCCACAGCCTTCCAATCGCGCGTAAAAAAACGAACGGCAGAACAAAAACCAGCCACCATGCTGCACCTTGCAGGGCAACGCGGCGGATCGCCCATTTGCAAAGAGCACATGCGACAAGCAGCAGCAGGATGGGTGGGCAGGGCAGACCCCAGAGCAGAGCCGAGCAGCTGCCCATGCAACTGCTGCCACTATAGGGTGTGTTGTTGTTTTTTCAAAACGGTAGAGGATTTTTTATTTTTAGGTTTGCAAAAGGGGGATTCCAGGCTCGTGCACAGGAACTTTTGCAACTTGCACGCCATCGATGCAAACAATCCCTCCACGTTGCAGAAAGAGGGACCGGGCAAAAGATCCTGGAAAACGGGCGGGGGACACACATACACAACTGCGAGACCCAGCGCTTTCCATGCTTGTAAGCGGGAGCTGCCCCAACGAGTGCAAAACCAGGGGCAACTTTGCAACCCGACCGAGAGTGAGCCAGAAAGTTTTCCCCACCGGCTCTCTGCTGCATGCCGCCGCCCCCCCCCCGCCACGCTCCATCGCAGCTCTGCGTGCGAAGCAATGCAAACACATGGAACAGTCAACACAAAAAGCATTCCAGCCAGCGGATCAGCTCTGGAGCTTCGTGGGTTGCCTTCTGCACAAGGCTATCCACGGACCGAGCGGGAGCCCAGCCACCGCCGCTGCCAGCACGCTCTCCCCGCTTCCTGGAGCAGCATGCAGCGCAGGACTGGTGCCAAGCGGAGAGGCACTCTCGGTAGCAGCTCCCGGCTCGGGGGGCTCGGAGGGAAGGGGAGAAAAGGGGGCGATTCCCAACCTGCAGCCCTGAGCACAGTGCAGTCTGCTGGGAGGGAGAGCAAGCCTGCGGTCGCAGCCAATGCTGGGAGTGCTACTTTCACCCGGACTCCGGAGCCGCAGCAGACGGCTAAAAGAGCCACATGCGGCTCCAGAATCATAGGTTGCTGACCCCAGGTCTAGAAGGTAAGAAAAAATATATTCCCCCCCTTTTTTCCCTTCCCGTTTACACTTTTTTCCCCGCCTTCCATTTTCTACGGTAATATTTTCGAACTTCTGAACATTAACAGAATTTGGTTTTTTTTGGGGGGGGGTGAGTGTAGAAGTTTAAAAAAATACTCTTAATAGTCTAGAAGTAAAAAAGAATTACTCTCATATTGACAACTACTTGTGTTATGAAGAGATTTTAATGTAATTTTCCTACTGTAATACTTATGAAATTCTGAACATTAACAGACAGTTTTTTTTATGGGGCATGGCCATTTTATTTTTGCTTGTGTAGATTTCAAAAAATAAGTCTGTGAAAACAGTGCAATCTGAGTTTAAATAGACAGCAAGTAGCATTTCGTCCGGTGTGTTCAGTAATATAATTATGCGGAATTAAAACTTGTAAGTGCATATTAAATCATAATCAGGTTACCAATAATGTTTCTCCACGATCACACGTTGTTATTTTGGTAAGTTTTTATTTCAGGAGTAAACTATTCAGTCCTAAACAGTACCAGAAAAGCAATCTGAAATGCTTGGAATAAGGATTGTTTTGAGTAGAACAACATGGCTGCTAAGCCCGCCCCCTGGCCACATTCCGCTGCTATCTCTTCTTAAGGCATGTCCTCTCCTGCTATCTTACCTCTATGGGAGGGCGGCGGTTGCTGAGGCCGCTGCTCTCGCGAGAACTGCGCCGTCCCCGCTGAGCGTTGCCTCAGTCTGTCGTTGGGCAGCGGCGGAGTCGGACGCAGCGGTCATGTCGCTGCCGGGCTCGCCGATGTCTGTGGGGCCGCCGCGCTGGGCGCCGACGCACGTCCAAGTGACGGTGCTGCAGGCGCGGGGGCTGCGCTCCAAGGCCAAGGGCGGCGGCAAGGGCGGCGGGGTGGCGGCCGGAGGGGGCAGCGACGCCTACGCCGTCATGGCGCTGGGCAAGGAGAAGTTCGCCACCTCGGTGGCCGAGCGCTGCCTGGGCGCGCCCGTCTGGCGCGAGGAGGCCACCTTCGAGCTGCCCCCGCGCAGGGGGCCCGGGCCAGGCCCGCCCGCCGTGCTGCAGCTCACCGTCCTGCACCGCGCCCTGCTGGGCCTCGACAAGTTCCTGGGGCGCGCCGAGATGAACCTGGCCGAGCTGCAGAACGAGGGCGGCCGCCGCACCACACGGTGAGGGGGTGGTGGTGGTGGTGGTGGTGGTGGTGGAGGAGGAGGAGGAGGAGGAGGAGGAGACGACGAGCCTCTCGGGCCAGCGCAGTCTACCTTCTTGCAGAGGCAGCGCGCCCGGTGCTGTTTGGTGTGTGTGTGTGTGTGAGAGAGAGAGAGAGATGCGATGCTTTTTGGTGTTCCTCTTATATTTAGCATTGGGAGAGTAATTGTTCTTCTTCACCCCCCTGTGCAGTGTCTTTTCTAGTGGCTGTTGCGGGGTGGTGGTGGTGGAGATGAGCCTCCCAAGCAAGGCGCAGTCTATCTTCTGTTATGGGTATCCTGCTTGCAGAGGCTACTGCTTGGGGGGTGATGCTTTTTGGTGTTTGCCTATGTTCTGGGTGCATAGAGAGGTCCATGTCTCCTGTCCTGATGGTGCTTCCTGGCTGTGTTGGAATTTCCAGCAACAGAGGCAGTGTATCCTTTCTGTGTCCCCAGTGCTGGTGAGGATAATGTCTTGCTTTTTGTATAGTGCTTTCTGAGTGCACTGAGTTCTTGATGCTTATTATCTTGATGGCGTCTCTTGGCTGTGATGGGGACCTCCAGCCTTATATTAGAGGTCTGCTTGGTGATAAGGAGGAAGAGAATCAAAATGAATGTAACTTTTCTGAGTACATAAAGTTCTTGACATGTTCAAGATAGGTGGCTTCAACCATGGAAGACAGATAGCTGTATTTGTGTATGTGTGTGTATTTATTACTCTTCTCCCAGAAAGAAGGCACTCAAGTTGGGTTTGCAGTAAAAACTAAATACTTTAAAAACAAGTTAAAATTTTAAGAGAGAAATTAAAAGCAGAATTGTGGCTGAAGCTGAAAAACAGTGACTAGCCTAAGGGCATAGATGAATCTTATGGTAGAAGCAAGCATGAGAGGTCCTGAATTTCAGTACAGTTACCTTTTCTATCTCACTAGTAGAATGGTTAACAGACTGACGGCTCAACTCTGGCCTGCCTGGTTCCATTGAGTCCACCACTCCTGTGAATGGTATCGCACCCTCAGCTGCCATCCAAGAGTATCCTGTTTCAGGCCTTACTTCTGCCATGGACATGCTTGGTGGCCTTAAGCAAATCTTGACTCACTTTCAGTCTTGCAGTATTATATGGGGGTAACTTGCAAGGATTACATTCGGTTAAGGTAATCAATGTGAAGCACTGTACGCATTCAGAAAGCACTATACAGGTATTAAGCGATGGTGGTGTGTAACTCAGGGTATGTATGTACCTTAAAAGGTGTCATACCTGCCATTGTGTCAGATTGTCTTTGTGCTGAGTGAGCAGTAGGGGGTAAAAATGCTTTACAGGAGGTTAGTCGAGAGCGTTGAAGCGTCCGTGTGCCCGAAGATAAGATCCGAAGGTCGATCTGAGCAGCAGACCTTGAGAATTGCGACTGATAAGAGCTGTCTCCAGCTGCCTGTGAGAGAGGAGTTGTGCTGGGCCAGCTGTTTCTTTGGTGGGAGCAGAGAAGCCGTTTATCAGCCAGTAGGAAGGCAATTGTGCGGCCAGAAAGAAAAACTAACCACGAAAGTTCCATCTGTATGTTCTGTAGTTCTTGAAAGATAGAACTCCTTTGTAATTTGTAAAAACCCCTTGTGGGTTTAGATAAAGCCTGCCTATGTAAACCGCCTTGAATTAAAGTCAATCTAATGACCAAAGAGAGACGGTATATAAATACCAGTATTATTATTACAGATATATTTAAGGATCCTGTTGAGATTTAACATAAGAGCAACACTGCCAGGTCAGACCAAGGATTCATTCTAGTCCAACATCCTGTTTTAACCAGTTGTCACTTAGTCATTTTTTGGAAAGGCCCTGAGCAGGGCATGAAGGCGATACCTTTATTAATTGCCTCCCTGTGGCTGGTATTCATATAGTTTATGATAGACCTCTCTTCCTCCTATGAACCCATTTTAAAACGATATATAAGGCTAGTTAATGGCTGCAAAATAGATGTTGCTGACTCTTAAAAAAAACACAACTGGATTTCTTTCCACAAAAGTTACAAACTGGAAAAATAGAGTAGACGTTGGAATAGGATGAGATCATGGGAAGTTAAAGAAAAACAAGGTCATAAATGGGTATTATGGGATGAGATAGAAGTTCCAAGGTAATTGGGGCTTGGTAGTTCCTCTACTGCGAAAGAAAGAAAGATCTGTTTGTCTGGAGCTAAATTGAATTGCACCCACCTAATCCACTTACAGGAAACTAACCAAGATATCTGGGTCATGTTTCTGGTTTCCCCACCCCCTCTCATTTCTTCCCTGTGTAACTTTACTGGCCAGTGTCTGTAGATCTTAAATTAAAACAATCACCTGTCAATTATTGACTCCTGGGAAGTCTTTTTGCAAGTATACTTATTAGTTCAGTACGCCTGATTGTGAAGTCATTTAGACCCAAATCCTAATCAACTTTTGAGCACTGTCATAGCTGTGTCAATGGGGCATGTTCTTCATTTTGCAGTGGAGTAGTAGTCATGAAAGCCTCCTCAAGGTAAGGGAATGTTTGTTCTCTTACCTCAGAGCTGCATTGCCCTTGCCCTGGTGCTAGAAAGTTGGTTAGGGTGTGTTGCCTTGTATGGCAAAATGTAGGTTCTTGTTAGGTGTGTCATGTGATACTAGGGAACCAATATAGTTCCAGGCCAACATTATACTTCTCTCTCGCTCTGTGACACACAATAATTTGAATACTGCCAGGTTGAGGAGAATTTGAAAAATTTGTGACAGGTCTGAAAGGAGAACAGAAATCCTTCCACACCTTATCTTCCATTACAGTAAAAACTGCTATCTCAGGATCTCAGTGGGGGAAGAACTTGAATTTGTCAGGCCAGACCTCATTTTAAGAACCAGAAGTTGCGTGGGAGATTGGAAAGAAGCATTCCGAGTATGATGCTTCCGCTTTAAAATTGCAGAAAAAAAAAAAGATTGTGAACTTTGTAGGTGGAAAGAAGAGCAATCTGCAACCAGATACTGGTGTTTCGCAATTGGCTTGGGCCAATTCGCTTCCATTGCATGTTTCCACTGCATTCAGATTTAATTTTTAAACCAAGTTATTTTAATGAGAAACTTATACAGTACTTGAAACTTTAAAAACCACAATACGGCAAAGTAGTGACAATGAAAACATGAAGGAAAGCCTGACAGCCACGTTCAGCAGCTAAAACCAGTTCCCAGCATAATAAATTGTAAGGCACGTTAAGAGGCTTGGGAGAGTGAGAGCCTGGGCCTGGCAGCTAAGAGAAACCAGTGACTGTGCCAGTTGAACCTCCTGGGGGTACCATAGCTTGCACATTCTCTCTCTGGTAGCCACCAGCGTTTCTGGAGGAGAGATGCATGTTGCTAAGTACTTAGAAAAAATTGCCTATGTTAGTGTCTTTGCATTGGCAGTTATATAGGTGGATGTTGATGCGGGTCAGAGCCACTATGAGCCACCATTGTTGGCAGTTGTTGGCTGCTAACCCCTTCTCTCCCCTACCCCAGTGAAACATAGTTTGTACTACTGTGTTAGTGCTTCCACCTTCCTCCTTTCTTTGAATTGCCCTATGCTAGGGCCAACATTAGTAGACTCTGGTGCCATCTACAACCCATTATGTCACTTTTGAATGGCTGCTCTCTTGACCAACTGGGCCATTGATTGTGGCTCTCCATATATATAAACATATATAGGGAGACGGGTTTTTCATGAGGGTTCTGCGGCTCCCCTGGCTGGTTTGGGTGGCTTCCTCAGGAGCCCTGGCTCACAGTTCGGGAACCACTGCCTTATGTTCAAGCTTTCCTTAAGGGAAAATATGGTGCAAGGGGGAACCCTGCCATCACATCTAATTAGGTTTACATCCTAATTTGTCAATGGGATGAAGCAGAATGTTTAACTTGGCTCTTGTATATATTTACGCACAGTGATTTCAAACTCCCTCTCGGGCTCCTTGTTTTTGCCTATGGACATTCAAGTGCAAGATGCATGCAGTATTGCAGTACATCAAATGTCTGTTTAAACGGCAGGGTATCTCATCAGTATGTATCCAATAAGCTTTTTGCTTACATATTGTAGAAAACTGTTGATCAGATTTGAACTGCACCTGTGCTTGGAAATTTGTGCTACAATAAAATGAAACTGGGAAAGAAAACATGATCCCCCATTTAGCAAACATTCTTTTAGACTGATCTCAGGTCCTATTCTTGAACATGTCAGTGTCCAAGTATTATGAGAGCAGTGTTTATAAATGCCACTTTCTGAAAGTGCTTGTTAATGTGTATTGTCAATAAACGGCAGCCTCTGCACAAAGGAAACTGCAGTAATTAACCCAGCAAGTCCAGCAGGCTCACCAAGTTTGCCTTGGCAGTCTGGTCTGCTTTAGGCAAACACACTAAGTATGTGAAGTATGTTTGTGACAAATCTCTTGATAACACCTTGGTGCTGGAATAAGTGGTGCCAGTTCAGAGTCAAAGCACCTAATTAATTTTACAAATGAAGGCTCTGCCTGCAACATTTAATTCAACAAATTTGAGAGCTTCGGGTGACCTTCTAGTTTAATTGTGACCTAGCATAGTTAGTTCACAATAGTTGAACTAGATATTAGTTCAACATTCCTAATTAATAGACAGCCCCAATGAAAGCATGCAGTTAAGTACGGCCGGGGATTTTACTCAGCAGTAATGTAGGTCAGAACGTTTTCCACTGGTGATATTTTACTGCTGAAAATTTTCCATTTCCAAAAACCAAGGACACAATATTGGGCAGTTTCAAAGATATAATTGGCTTTTTTAGATTATTATAGCCCCTGAATTATGACTGCTGATCCTACTTTTTCTTTAAACAGCCATTTGAGGTGGTGATCTCAGTTGGAATTTGCTCCTGCCGCTGACTTGGTTTCTGAAGGCGTTGCTTCAGTGGGGACAATTTTCAGGTTGTAAATAGCTTTTGAATTATGGTGTTGGAGAAGACCCTTGAGAGTCCCCTGGGCTGCAAGGAGATCGTCAGTCAATCCTACAGGAAATCAGGCCTGATTGCTCCCTGGAAGGACAAATACTGAAGCTGAAGCTCAAATACTTTAGCTACCTCATGAGAAGAGAGGACTCTTGAGAAAAGACCCTCATGCTGGGGAAGATTGAAGGCAAAAGGAGAATGGTGGATGAGATCAGAGGATGAGATGGTTAGATAGTGTCACCAAAGCAATGAACATGAAGTTGGGCAAACTCCGGAAGCTAGTAGAGGGTGGGGAGGCCTGGCGTGCTGTGGTCCATGGGGTTGCAGAGAGTCGAACACCACTTAGCGACTGAACAACAAATGGCTCAGGGAGAGGACAATTGTCCCCCCTGCCTGCACATCCTGGTTCTGACTAGCCTTGGGCAACTGTTTAAAACAAACAAAAAAACTGATTTCTGGAATAAGTGCTTACGTGTGTAGTTTGGCCCTAAGTAAAGCTTTAAGTTCATTTAGATACTGCATTTGAAACATAGATGTGCTTTATGGAATTTTTTTCTTAATCTAGATATATCAAGTCAAATGATTTATCTGTTTGGAAAAGAATTGAGGGATTTATAAACATGGTGGATGTTTTAGTCTTGTTTTGTTTTTCTAAATACATATAAAGATACACTAATTTGGATTACAGTGTTCAAAAACATTTTCTGTTGCTCAAAGATTTTAAATGCAAAACTTCTACTTCACGTAAGCAGAAGATGAGGGAGTAAAATGTTACTGTGGCTTGTTTCCTGATGCTTTGATCTCTATTTTCTTTCCTTTTCTGATTTGATAGCTTTTAAGGCTTGCTGTATTCTGAAAACTTCTGGAAGTTTTGGAAGCAACTACATGGCTTTTATAGATATTTTCCTATTTCTGCTTTATGACTTTCTGTTTCTCTCTCTCTCTCTCCCTCCTAGTTTTATAACCTCTGCTGTACCCAGCTTCGTTCAGGACTATCCTATCTAGTTGTCTTCGTTCATATTGTGCCTATGAAGGAGCAAAAAGGTTAGACACAGCTTCGCTGTCATGTCTTTTTGGCTCTAGTATGGACAGACTCTTTCCCAGATTCTTTCAGTCTTTCTGTTGACACCCAACATTACAACCATAACACCTACCATTGTTTTCTATATTTCTGTTTTCTAGCAGCCCATTTTGCTGTGGTCAGCATGACTTCCATGTTGAGTAACAGATTTTTTTTTTTAAAAAAAAGTTTCTTTAGTGTTTTGAAAATACTGCACAAAAAATTCAAACTATTTCTGTAAATTTTGCAATGAAACACTCAGTTCTGCATTTCTGCTTTACTTAACTGTGCATTCTTGGCTAGATACCACTGCTAGCATCAGTTGCCAGACCTGATGTTTCAGGCTGCGAACTGATTCCTCTTTCTGGCTGTATTAAGTGATGGTAGTAATGTAGTCACTAATTCAGAAGCTGAACTTCTTTGTTTATGTCTGTGTAGATGGTATACGCTCCACTCCAAACCGGGGAAGAAGGAAAAAGAGAGAGGCGAGATTGAGGTGGATATCCAGTTCATGAGGAGCAACCTAACAGCCAGCATGTTCGATCTCTCCATGAAGGACAAGTCCCGGAATCCGCTGGGCAAGCTGAAAGACAAACTAAAGGGGAAACGGGGAAACGGATTGCCGGACACGGCATCAGCCATTATTCCTAGTATAAGCCATTCCCCGGCTGACAGTGATGAAGAGTCGACTGAGAAGGAGAAAGAGAAGAAGAAATCCAAGTTCAAGACACTATTTCACAAGCCTGGTCTGCAGAAAAGCAATGTCTCCCAGTCCATGTCTGTGCTACCTACTCTCCAGCCAGTTTCAGAGAAAGTTAGACTTAGACCTAGTGACTTTTCATCACAGTGGGGGGATGACGACGATGACGACGACACTTTGACTCCAGTCTCTGAGAGTAAGTATCTCTTGATGAACAATATCTTCAGTCTCCAAAGGACCGATTTTCAAACTTCCATGGAATGTGTTGTAGCAAAAACTACATCTTTGTGGTTTTTCTTTTTAAAGTGTGGCTAAAACCAGGCTTTTTATATCTGTAAACGTTGAGACACTGAGAGCGCAATCCTAAACTGGAGTTAGGCCGGCATAAGGTAAGCCAGCATAGTTTGGCCAGCACAAGGGATACCATAAAAAGTGTTTGGACCACTCTCAGAGTCAGGGAGGATGGCTCACGTCTGTGTGCCGGCCTCTCTGACTCCAAGAGTGCTCCAAACATACTTTACAGTGTCCCTTGTGCTGGCCAAACTTTGCTGGCTTAGTGTATGCCTGCCTAACTCATTTTAGGATTGCGCCTTCAATTGTATTTTGAAGTTAGTCATAACTAAGACCTGTTTGAAATTAATGGACTTCATTTAATCGTGGCTTACTTGGTCTCTGTGACTTCTGTGGTGCTCAGCTATGACTAATTTGGGTACAAGTCATTGCTTGGAAGCCCTTCAATTCAGGTTCCCTTGGACCAGGTGTGGTGTTATGCTATGAACATGAGAGTACCTACAGAGATAGGCTTCTACAATAGCCCCCAACTGTAGTGAAGAGCTAGGTGTGGACGTCCTAACTTCTCATACTTGTAATGTTAATTTCACATTTATTTATTTTTCAGAGCCTTCTGCAAATAAAGCTGACAATAACTCGCTTTATCCGCCTTCTGGCATGTCCCATAAGAGAACGAGTAGTGCAGATTCCAAGCAATTGAGCCAAATTGCCTCCAGCAGCAAGAAGGATGCTCTTTCTTTATTTGGTGGCCTGAAGTCAAAAAACGACCCAGCTTCCCGGTCCAACGTGTGTATCAACGGCAGCCACGTTTACGTGGAGCGCAGTGAAACCAAAAGTGACGCCCTTCCAAAAGACGGCACTCCATCGTCCCCTTCCCCTCTGACCTCCCAGAAGAAACGGCTCTTTTTATCCCAAGAGAACTTGTCTTCCGAAATGGCTAAAGAACCTGAAGTGACAGGGGAACTCCCTGCCGGCAAAGGGCCTCCGGAATCTTCCTCGCTAGAATCTTTTAAAGCCATGACTTTGCCATCATACAAACTGCTGAGTGGGGATTTCCTAGAAAACAGCACTCCACTGACTTTAGACATCTTAAAAGAACCTAAAGAGAACAAAAAACAGGAGAATAAGAAGTCGGGCTTGTTGTCCCTGGTGACAGGAAAAAAGGAAGCTAAAGTCAGCGAGGAGGCAGAGGGTGGCCCTGACATTTCTCTGAAGGCGAAGGAAGTGAAACGTGACGAGAGGGAATTGGGGAGGAAGGAGACAAACCCCTTCGAGGTCCCTGGGGAAGGCAAAAGAGATCGTGGCCCAGACAAGAGCAGTGCCGCCACTGTCCCCATTGCAAAGGCCTCCTCCAATCGCTTTGATGACACGGTTGTAGGAGAACAGAAACCAGAGAAAAGCACCGCTCCTGTGAAGCCATCTCAGACCAAGCCTGTCAAACCCAGGTTAGTCTTGGGGGATCATTTCAGACTCCATCATAAATGAATATTGGAACTTGAGGAGGTTAAGATTCTGCCGCCCAGGTAGTTCCCTGCAGGCTGTTTTGCCTGCTGGACTTCAAGCCTTTAGCTTCAGATCTGGGGAGGGGGAGAGAGAGAATGAATTATTGTCATTATGTGCTATGGAGAAGTACCACTGTGTTCTTGACAACGGCCAGTCTTGCCTCCTCTACTTCCTTGAATTGCGGTGGGGGACAGAAATGGTGTAACGACTCCCTATTGTGTTCTGTGAGAAAGTGTAGAGTGCTGAGCAGGAAGTTCAGAGAAGTTGTGGCTCCGCTATACTCTGCACTGGTGAAACCGGCAATTTATTCATGGCAGTGGAATAAATTGCTGAGGGAGGTAGTGGGTTCTCCTTTACTGGACATCTTGAATCGGAAGTTTGACAGGCACCTGCTGGAGATCCTCTAAGAGAATTTCCTGCCACAGGCAGGTGGTAGGACTAGATAACCTTGTAGGTCCCTTCCAGTTCTATGGGGAAAACGGAACAAATCAAATGAATCAAAAGGAGGGGCTTCCACCCCCTGACTATTTGCCAGTCTCATGCACATTTGCATATGATTGTAGAGGATCTTCAGCGCTGCTAGCTGGAAGCTTAAACAGTTCCTGAGAATAATGGTGACCCAACTTCATTTGTAAACTGTAATTGATACATCTGTGGACATGACTGCCTGTTGCTCTAACTCCTTTGGCATGGAGGTGAAACTGCTTCCTCTTACTAGTGTGTTTGGGTGTGCTCTTTGCTTCCTCCTGATTTCTGCAGAATGGCTAAAGCATAACACATTTCTGCGGCTTTGTGGATGACAGTTCTTTGGAGAGAGCATTGCTTTGTATGGAAGCCTGGTACAGCTGACACTCCTGCATTTTCTTATCTCTAATCCTTCCATTTGTGTAACTTCATATATTTAAAGAATGTGGGCCCTAACATACTCTCTTGCATGATTGGAGTAGTAAGAATGCCTTCCATTGGAGGCAGATTTCATGGTCTCAAGTGTCTGTCCTCCACAGTTGTTTTTTTCAGACCTGCTGCTTTGCCTCATAGGTTGTTTCTGTCTGAAGGAATGTTAGCGCACGGGGCTGAGCTGGGTTGATAGTGAGAACACTTTGCAATCCTAGGTGCACTTACTAGGAAGCAAGTCCCATGGAACACAGTGGAACTTACTTCTGAGTAAGCATGCCTATGATGTACTGCACAAATACGTTAAAATGCAGCCACTGTCTGAAACCAATCTTCAAAATGTTGCTGCTTGTCTGTGGTTGCACCTGCAACTGACATGCAGGTCTTATTTTGTCCCTTCTTACAGAGTGGGCGTGTCTTCAGAGGATGAAACCAAGGCCGCTCTCCCTATTCCTGAGCCTTCATGTGTCTCTCCTTCCTATCCTTCCCGGCTCTTTAGTAACAATAATAACCCCTTTACCTCTGACCTTGGACCAGAAGTGAATGCTCAAGGCTCTGATAGCTTTGGTGGTCCTTCCTTAAGCCTTTCCTCACCACATGACAACAATCCTTTCACTGTGAAATGGGGACAAGAGTCTAAAGAACAAGATTCTGAATTATTTACGGCCACTCCTTTCTGCCTTCCTTCTCCAGCTTCTGGTAAAGAAAATAACCCTTTTACTCCTCACTGGAGGCAAGACTCTCAAATAGAGGATGCAGGAAACTCTACTAAACCTCTCTTGCATCTCCCCCACCCTCCTACAGCTACTGTTCTTGAGTCACACCCTTCTCAGCTTCTTAATGTTGACAATCCTTTTGAATCTAAACAGGGGGAGGAATCTGAACATATTAACAATCCTCCTGTGCTTCTCACCTCTCCTCCTCCTGCTATTAACCAAGAGCAAGCCCCTTCTGCAGGGAGCCTTATTGATTCCAAGGAACATCCTAGAATACCATTAGAGAAGCCACAAAACAAAGGCTTAACTAATCAAGCAGATCCTACACCCAGTTTTTCTTTCCTTCTTTCTGGCAGTCACCCTGCACACGTTTCTGACCAGGTTGGGGTTGTTCCAAAGATGCAGCACAATGACCCAGATGTCAATGTGGTGGCCCCGTTAAAAGAAAGCAACAGAAGCATGAAGAAGTCAGTGACCTTTGCTGTTGTTGAGAGAGAAAATGACCCAGTGAGTAGTGGTGATGAGATGTCAGATGAAGATTCAGTCGAGAGATGGCATGACGAAAATGAGGGTGCAGAAGGTGCCACTGAAAAGAATAGAGGACTTGAACTAGAGCAAGAGCATTACTCCGTGTCCAGGTCATATGATGGAAGAATAAGTTCTGCTGCTAACAGTGGGGACCCTTTAGAAAAACAGACTGATACCAACTCCCCAGTTAAAATAGACCCACCAGTGCCGACCCCAAGGGTTGCCACGCTGTCACCAAAGGAAGCCGTCTTGTCAGGGACTGAATTGAGTGGAAGTCCTCTCTCTGCTCCCCCAAAGCCAGCCCCAAGAAGCACTCTGAAACAAGACAAGAGTGTGTCTCTCCCCCTGACTGACACACCAGAAAAGGATGCAAGAAGCTCTGCCTCAGAGTTGGATTTGCCAGGAGACGACCCTTCTGAATCTCCAACCAACGCTAGCTCGTTAACAACTTCAGTGTTGACGGAACTTCATCCCGGACAAGACGATGGTGCTGTTGAATCTTCTCAAAGCATTAATAGTGATCCCTCTAGCTCTGGAACAACCCCCCGGCCTGCTGTGTTAATCACTGGAGACCTGAATCTAAAATCTGCTGCCCTTCCAGTTATTCCAGAAGTCGGATCAGATGATGAGCAGCTAAGTGACAACCAGAAAGGTGTCGAAAAGACAGATGTCTGTGGAGACTTGTCTAGGACTAGTGATCGTCCTTCAGCGTTATGGTCAAATAAAGCTGCCGGCAAACAGAGCTATTTGCTTCTTGAGAGAGTGACTGGTCTTAATGATGATGCTCTTGAATCCAACAAGGCCTTGATTAAGACTTTGGCAGCAGGACTTCAGAATGTCAGTGGCATAGGGGGATTAGAACCGAAGGGTGAATTTAAGGAAAGTAGACAGAGTGACTGCCCTGAGCTCTCTGATAGCCCTATTTCTCCTTCTTCTCTGTCTAGTTCTGCTCAGCCTCACCCGACTAGTCCTTTCCAATCTAAAACTCTTGGCTCTGATAGAGCAGAATCTCCTGAAAAAACTACAGCGGAGGGTTTGGATGCTAAAGTGGAAATCTCTGGCAAGAAGAAGCTTCTTCAGGCGTGGGTTTCACCCTCTGAGATACAACCCAGTGAGGCTCTGCAGAGTGGTGGAACTCAGCCTGCTAAGCTCAGGTGAGAGGACTTGTGGGGGACTGGCAGTCTCAAGTGCTGTACGTGGCTTTGACTTGTTTCCTCCTTCTGTACTTGGAGAGGAAGGTGTTCTCACTCAGTTTTCAGCAACCGAACACCTATACCCCCCACCTTTTTGTGAAGCAACCTCTTGCCCAGTGCTTGGAGCTAAAATTGGAGCAAAACTCTTATTTCTAAGACATCATCTGAAGACACATGAGCCTAACGCAGGTCTGGGTCTGATCAGCACCTGACTGGAAAATTGCTGGGGAATCTTACTGACGGTTGAATTGAGCAAGGGAAGAAAGGCAGAAAATCAGAAAGTTATTTGCTGTGGTGGTAATTTAGATTCAGCCTTCACGATGCAGTGATGTGCTGATGCTTAGCCCATAAACAGATGCTTAGCAGATAAGCACACATGGTGCGTGTGGGTGGTGGTAGTGGTTACGTATTTTTTTTCCAGAGAATTTGCCCTTAACTTTCTATTCTGTTAAAATGCCAGGTTTGGCATTTTATGAAAAGTCACTACAGTTGGGTACATGGGCAGTTTTGGGTGGGTGGGTAGGTGAGGTTTCTTGTTGAGCTTTAAATGCCCTATAATTCCCTGTGGCCCTGAGCTCTGTTTCTAGATATCTGAAATGGTTCGTGGTTGCTGATGGAAGTTAGAACCTTATTTTGTTTTCCAAGATAAAGTTCTGAATTTAAAAACTTTAAAACTTTGCTAAAAACTTAAGTGTAGAAAATAGCCACAATACTTGAACAGTGGTATTTTTAGATAACACAAGCAGCCAACCATCTCTCTTCAAGTTCTGTTCCGTATTTTCTGTGTATATGAAATCTGAAGATTTACTCTAATTCCTTTTGGAAAGTATAGAGAACTCAGCAAAATAATTCAGCCTCAGTTTAAAGGTGATTATGGAACTTAACTGTGTAATGAATGACTGCATTTATGGGAGGAAAATTTTAATTGGGGTGGGGGGGAGGAAAACCATGTATTCAGGGTGCTTCAAAGCGTACAGTTCTCGTTACAAAGGGTCTTCAGTTATGCAGTTGTAAGGGGCTTAAAGATTGCCTGAAATCCACAAGGTTTGTTTTTCTTTCAGACTTCATCCTGTGAAGCCCATGAATGCTACAACAAACAAACCAGCTGCAAAAACCTTGAACGTAGCGAAGATCTTGGATAACCAGAATGAAGCTAATCTAAAGGTACATAAAATGGAACGTGTTTTAAAGCCCTAACAGGCAAGGAATGGCCATAACTCAGTGCCTATCAGGTTGATATGCCTGATATGCAGCAGAACCAGGTTTAATCCCTGGCATTTCCAGGCAGAGCTTGGAAAAGGGTATTGGACAGCTGCCACCAGGCAGTGATCTGACTCAACATTTGGTCATATATGGCGTTCTTTTACTACAGGGGATTTTTTGAACTCCACGATCCTAGAATTTATTGTGTTTTCCATAGTCTTTGCCTGGAAGAATGTACGTGTTCAAATAAGCAAGGTGTAGTATTACAAAAAGATCTGTTAATATGCTCTATTAAGGTGTCCTTGTCACGGCCTCTTTGTTTCTATCCAGTAGTAGAAACAGCCAAGGCAGGCATGCCAAAGCTGTGCCTTTGTACCCCATAGGTATACTTTCTGGCAGATCCTGAAATTCCTGTTCTTGTGAAACTTTGAACCAGTTTCTGCTCTTCTGACAGAGAATCCCTTTGTGACAGTAGTACTAGCCAGGATTTTTGAGTAATCTTTGTGACCGAAAGTCTGAAGGTTCTGACTTTCCGAGATCACCTGTGTGGCTGCTTTCCCTGCCAAAACGGTTAACCTTCTGTCCTTTCTTCCTAAAGAAGTACAACCCCTCCGACCCTGCCTATGCATATGCGCAGCTAACTCACGATGAGCTGATCCAGCTGGTCTTGAAGCAGAAAGATGTGATTGCCAGGCGGGATCTCCAGGTGCGGGAACTCGAAGACTACATTGATGACTTGCTGGTCAGAGTGATGGAAGAAACCCCGAACATTCTTCGGGTTCAGAACCGTGGAACCAAAAAAGCCGGCAAGATGTAAAACGGCCATTCAGTCCCACGGATGACTTCTTCGTTGCTCTGTCTTTGGAACTCGAGAATGCGAATGTGGACTTTGAAAGGACTGTTGCTTTTACCCAAACAAATGATGTGTGTTTCTCTGTTTTAGGCCAGACTTGCCTTGCCTTATCTTAGAGACTGGTTAGTAATGATATAATCCAAAATGGCCGAGGGTTTAAAACAAACAAAAAACCCTTGCACCCTTTTAAATACACTGTAACTTTTGCTGCTGCATTGGGATTCAAGGCTTGAGAGTATGGGGCTGGGGAGGAAGTTATGAGCCATTTTTTTAAAATCTGTGAATAATTCCAACTGTTACTGGAACATTTTTAATGGGTTGGTGTTTAAAAGTGGGCACTTTCACATGGCTTTTGGATGCAAAGACTTTTGACTTTTGGGGGGATATTTTAATATAAGTGGCTTAGTGCAATATAAACAACGGTATGCTAATGACATGAGAGAGAGCGGGAACAGTATCTGTTAAGATGCTTTGTTACATCATCAAAGATTTGCTTTGATCGAACTGCTGGAAAAACAAGTACTTCCTCCCAAAAATGTCTTTTTACTTGCAAGAAGCACAATCCATTAGGAATATCTGCTAAATTAGCCTTCTTGATCGAACGAGAATTCTGAGCATGGCGGTGCTGTTCCACAGTTGTGCAGTGAAATTGTTCTGAGATGTGTCCATTTCACTTCGAGAAGAAGAAAACAAAGAACTAGAGCCTTTCTCATTTCTGTTTTCTCATTTCTGCACTTGGCAGATTTGTCTTGTTTTTCTCATATGGATTGAATGGGCTTGCAAAGGGCCTGTTTAAAAGATGTTGCTGTAAGGAAAAAAACAACACTTCCTTCATCCTTGTTAGGTGTGTAGAGTGAAATTCATTGGTTGCTATAATATGGGAAATGGATATTTAATTGGGTGTTGATTGAAGAGTGGAACGTGAAAAAGGCAATAAGCTTCTTGCGCACGTTCAGCTTGTCTGCACCCTCTCGGCTCCTAGCCCATTCGGAAATGACGCAAAACAGTAATCCAGGAAATGTGCCAACACCAACCGAGCAGTGTCCAGAGGTATTGACGGATAAATGTGTTGTCCACAATTTCCGCTACAGCTTTTCCTCTTATTTTTCCACATGCACTTTAAAGAGGGACGAGGCTGGCACTGAATTGCTTTTCAGCCCTCCCACTGCGTTCAGTTTACTCCCACCACACTGAATTGTAAACTTTGTCAGCTGAAATCAAAGAGCTTAACATTGACTCAGTGCTGCACATGGTTGTGTAACCATGATCACCAAAGAACAGCAGTAGCTCAAAGCAGCTGCTCTACTCATCCATCCATCAGAATTGCAGTTCGCGTGACTCGCATTCCTCTTTTGATGATTTCCAAGCTATGCATTTTAGGGGTTTTGGTGCAAAATAAGCAATACGTGTGAAAATAGAACTCCAAGTTGGGTGATGCTTCTTGTTCCGTTACCATCAATGAGGTTGCTTCTTGAATGGATGGGTCAATCTTTTTTGCATAGATATAATTCAGTGGAATTCATGGACTGCGGGTCTCTTCTGCCTCAGTCATATGGTAGAGCTAGAACAATGATCTCATTTGTTTGCAAAGAAAGGAGCTATTTGACTGTCTCACACTCCTGGCTCCCAGAGAACTGGAAAAAATTGGCACAAAGGAACATTTTGCTAGAAAAGCAGACATTAAGATGTTTGTATGTCGTCTTTAAAAGCTACCACAACATATTTAAATTACCAGAAAACTTTTTTCCATCGCTTTTATTTTAAGTGGTTCAGTGATGCCCTGCGTTTGATTCTGCTGGAGCCACAGCTTGATACTGCATGCCCATTATTTCCGGGACTATTTTATGAAAACGTTCATACTGGAAACTTTGATGCCTGGTGGTCATGTTCCTAAAACACTGAGGATAGATATTTGCCTAACACGTCTGCCAGCAAATGTTGTTGCATTCAAACACAACTTGTGTGCTGTTGAATGGTGCCGCTGTTTTGATGGAGATTGTGCTGGAGAAGTTTCCAGCACATTGTGGCAACTTCACTTGTAGCATTTGAAAATTGCCAGCGGCGATGGGGTTTAGATGGCTGTTTGTCATGCTGTATCTCATTCATGGGGAAATACCACCACTGGGCCCAAGTCAGCCGGCTGCAGCTTTGTATAAAACCTGATCAGTTGTTTACTTGATGAAATTTTCAGCAATAGGAGATGGAGACAGTACTTCCCTCTACGTGCCTTCTGATTGGTACCTTTAATTCTCCTAGCTCTGAATACAATCTGAGCATAGGGAGAAAAGAATGCTTTGTGTGTTTTTTAAAGGGGATATATAATGAATGATAAAGGTCACATCTCTGTATACAATCATTTTGCTCAGTGCTTAACGTTGAAGGATCTGAATGAGTATTTATATTTTCTGCCTTGCTGCACTCAGTACATATGTCACTGGTTTTTATACAAAGGCCTTCAGCTTCATGAAACGTTAAAATAAAATTATTTAAATGTCTGGACATGTATTTTTGTTGCTTGACAGGAACATTGGGTATTCTATAAAATAATGGGAACATGGTTTGAAGTCTTACTGATGTCTTACTTGATGTCTTACTGTTTTACGTCTTACTGGGTCAACTCAGAGAATGAACCTCTGCTATATTCAAGTCCTAGATTTATCAGTATTAAAAATTCTAAAGGAAAGGGCATTTTATTATTTGCTGGTAGTGTTTTTATACACTGCTCAAAACAATAAAGGGAACACTTAAACAACACAATGTCACTCCAAGTCAATCACACTTCTGTGAAATCAAACTGTCCACCTAGGAAGCCACACCGATTGACAATCAAGTTCACATGCTGTTGCACAAATGGAGTAGACAACAGGTAGAAATCATAGGCAAGTAACAAGACACCACCAATAAAGGAGTGGTTCTGCAGGTGGTGACCACAGACCACTTCGCAGTCCCTCTGTGTTCTGGCTGATGTTTGGGTGACCTTTGAATGCTGGCGGTGCTGTCACTCTAGTGGCAGCATGAGGCGGAGTCTGCAACCCACACAAGTGGCTCAGGTAGTGCAGCTCATCCAGGATGGCACATCAATGCGAGCTGTGGCAAGAAGGTTTGCTGTGTCTGTCAGTGTGGTGTCCAGAGCATGGAGGCGCTACCAGGAGACAGGCCAGTACACCAGGAGACGTGGAGGAGGCCGTAGGAGGGCAACAACCCAGCATCAGGACTGCTACCGCCACCTTCATGCCAAGAGGAGCACTGCCAGAGCCCTGACTCCATGAGGGTGGTATGAGGGCCCGACGTCCACAGGTGGGGGTTGTCCTGACAGCCCGAGACCGTGCAGGACGTTTGGCATTTGCCAGAGAACACCAAGATTGGCAACCTCACCACTGGCGCCCTGTGCTCTTCACAGATGAAAGCAGGTTCACACCGAGCACGTGTGACAGACGTGACAGAGTCTGGAGACGCCAGGGAGAATGTTCTGCTGCCTGCAACATCCTCCAGCATGATCGGTTTGGCAGTGGGTCAGTAATGGTGTGGGGTGGCACTTCTTTGGGCGGCCGCACAGCCCTCCATGTGCTCGCTAGAGGTAGCCTGACTGCCATTAGG
This sequence comes from Lerista edwardsae, assembly GCA_029204185.1. NCBI lineage: Eukaryota > Metazoa > Chordata > Lepidosauria > Squamata > Scincidae > Lerista > Lerista edwardsae. Next base: position 42,166 of record JAJKFI010037173.1, read on the forward strand.
TACCGAGATGAGATCCTCAGACCCCTTGTGAGACCATATGCTGGCGCAGTTGGCCCTGGCTTCCTCCTAATGCAAGACAACGCTAGACCTCATGTGGCTGGAGTGTGTCAGCAGTTCCTGCAAGATGAAGGCATTGATGCTATGGACTGGCCCGCCCGTTCCCCAGACCTGAATCCAATTGAGCACATCTGGGACATCATGTCTCGCTCCATCCACCAGTGCCACGTTGCACCACAGACTGTCCAGGAGTTGGCGGATGCTTTAGTCCAGGTCTGGGAGGCGATCCCTCAGGAGACTATCCGCCACCTCATCAGGAGCATGCCCAGGCGTTGTAGGGAGGTCATACAGGCACGTGGAGGCCACACACACTACTGAGCCTCGTTTTGACTTGCTTTATGGACATCGAAGTTGGATCAGCCTGTAGTGTGTTTTTCCACTTCAATTTGGAGTATGACACCAAGCTCAGACCTCCATGGATTAATAAACGTGATTTCCATTGATGATTGTTGTGTGATTTTGTTGTCAGCACATTCAACTATGTCAGGAACAAAGTATTTAATAGGAATATTTCGTTCACTCAGATCTCGGATGTGTTGTGTAAGTGTTCCCTTTATTGTTTTGAGCAGCGTATAATGCCACCAATCTCCCTGACACTTTACAACAGAAGGGAAGGTGTCTCTAACGCAGGCTGACAGATTTTGTTGTATGGTTAGCCTGATGTTGGTAATTAACAGAGCTGGGACAGCCTAAACCGGCTGTGGTAAACTCAGAGTATCAGGGGTCATCAGGTTGGAAAGAATCTTCACTTCATCCAGCATTCATTGCTGCTTTCCCCATTTCTACAAAAGGCAGGGAAGTTGAACGCAAGACATCATTGTGTACCATATGTGCAAAAGCAACATGCTGATATCGTACAGGACTGGTGGACACAAGGACAGCCGGAGGATTGAAGTCCCATGACAACACTAGCCCAGTTCAGATTTAATTTGGGGGCTAGACTTAACTATAGGGCTACACACAGCGACTTCATGCTGCTTAAGACCACATGGGTATGTTGTATGTACTGAATTCCAAGTTGTACATTCCCTCCCTCTCATATGCTCTTCCAGTTCAGTGAGGTGTTATTCTGTATATCTACTCAATATTCTCTAGGCTGTAGAAGTTTTTTGCACAGAGAATAGAGAAAGAACCATTATAGTATTAGTCCAGTATTGCGCTTGGTATGCGGTTTAGTAAGGCCTGTATAAAAAATAAAATTTTGTAGTTGGAGCAGCTAGTGAAATTTGTTGCAAGTCAGTGATGACTGTACTGAGCTAGAATGACTCAGTCTGATTTGGTACAAGGTAGTGTCTTATGACCTGTATAATGCAATTAAAGGAAACTTGCCCAGATTTAGAAGCTTGTGCATAATTCTGATCTTGCAAGTCATAAGGAGGGGCAAGCAGTGATGCAACATTTGGACTCATCCATAACCATAGGAAGTCCTGCTCCTCCCAACTCCTTGCTTCTCCAATGAATTCATCACTGCCTATATACTTATCCTAAAGCATGTCAGATAACACCTTTTATTGACTAAAACATCAATTAGTGAACAAATTTTTGAGTTCCTGTGGACTTTCTTAGATCATATGGATCATTAGATTTCTTAGATCAAAAAATGGACAGAGAAAATGTGATGGGAAGAGTCCATCTGCAATTGGTTATCGTGAAAAGATGTGATGTTATATAGACTTTGGGGGTAGGTGCAAAGATTTCTCCTAGTTGCACTGAAAGCTATTGGATGAAAGCAGAAATGTCTGCTTTCTCAATTAAAAGTAAGACAAAGATCAGAAGTTTTCCAAGAGCTTAAGATAACGACAAGTTTAATAAGCAATGATCAGAGATTAATTGCTACTGTGGGTTGAGCAACCAAAAAGAGTTACTGCGGAAACACACTGGCAAGGGGGGGCCCTCCTATCCACACTCACCTGCATTGTCCTCTTACTCTCTAACATGGAGAAGGAAGAGGGTGACAGAATGGAAGAGGAGGTTTGGAGCAGAGAAGCAGGCTACCTCAGAATGCCAGATACAAGGGAATGGTAACAGAATGTAGACATCTGGTTGTCTTGGGTGCTCCCTGAGGCATCTGGTGGGCCACTGTGAGACATAGGAAGCTGGATTACATGGGCTTTTGTCCTGATCCAGCAGGGCTCATGTGAACAGGAGGGAGTTGATTTGAGTGGGGGAGAGTTGCCAAATTCAGCGAACATAAATAAATGGAATGCTGGCCTCTTAGGTTCTAAGAAGGGCAATGCCATGGGGCTTGGTTTCCACCGTCAGCCTTCCCCCTGTAGCCCCCATTATGAGAAGCAGGGCGGGCTCTTTATTGGAAGGCTAGGAAGGGAGCTCCTTAGTCTCTGCAGCGGAACCTTTCTTTCGCGGGTTCTGTTTCTCCACGGGGACGTTTTGGGGACGGACCGCACCATCGCTGTTAGTGCAAAAAGGTTAGATTCACTGGAGTCTGCATGACGTCATTTTTTTGAAGCTTTCGAATAACTAATATGGCTGACGCAGATCATCGCCGCGAAGGAGGATTGCCGCGAATTCACGAATAAAAATTTCCCTGCACGCGTGTAAAAGTTAATTTCAACCTCTTTAAGCATGCCTGCGTGTTCCGCATACGGGGGTGCGAATCGCTGAACGAAAAATGGGATTTAATTTCCACGGAAAGATTCATGTATTCACATTACATCGGTTCAATAAAACGACCGTTAATTGAAACAGTGAGTGCCTTTTTTTTTTTTGAAGCTGTGTAATTCCTTGTTATGTTGTTCCTAGCAGTCTTATTCACCATTTTCTGACACCCATTTTCTGTTAATGGTGTAGAAGGTAAGAAAACAAATATTTCCCCCCTCCGTTTTTCCCCCTTCCCGTTTACACTTTTTTCCCCGCCTTCCATTTTCTACGGTAATATTTTCGAACTTCTGGACATTAACAGAATTTGTTTTTTTTGGGGGGGGGGTGAGTGTAGAAGTTTTCAAAAATACTCTTCGTAGTCTAGAAGTAAAAAAAAAATTCCTCTCATATTGACAACTACTTGTGTCAGGAAGAGATTTTACTGTAATTTTCCTACTGTAATACTTATGAAATTCTGAACATTAACAGACATTCTTTTTATGGGGCATGGCCGTTTTATTTTTGCTTGTGTAGATTTCAAAAAATAAGTCTGTGAAAACAGTGCAATCCGAGTTTAAATAGACAGCAAGTAGCATTTCGTCCGGTATGTTCAGTAATATAATTATGCGAAATTAAACCTTGTAATTGCGTATTAAATCATAATTAGGTTACCAATGATGTTTCTACACGATCACATGTTTTTATTTTCGTAAGTTTTTATTTTTATTCAGTCCTAAACAGTACGAGAAAAGCAATCTGAAATGCTTGGAATAAGGATTGTTTTGAGTCAACCAACATGGCTGCTAAGCCCGCCCCCCGGCTTCACTAGGTTCCTATTAATTCGACAGAGATGCGGACTCCAGTCATTCTACCTCTATGTGTTAGTGTCGCTGTCATGGCGGAAGTCTTGTGTATCGTTGAAAATAGTCCCCCATGTATTGACTTCCGCCCCCGGACGACTGTGAGTAGGGGCTGTTCGAGAAAGAACTCGGCTCCTCGCACGCCGGCTGCCTTTGGTGTAAGGCGAGGGGCGGCGGCGGTGATGGCGGAATGAGCTTCTTCTCCTGCTTCCGCTGCTGCTGAGCTGGCAGGTTCCTTTTTGAGTTGTTTATGCTAAGCCTCCGTTGTTGCTAATGGAACTTATTGTGTATTTGCGACGGCTCTGTCGGGTTAGGGTTACCAGATACAAACTGGGACAGCGTGCCTATGCCTTTAACCATTGTATAGAAGAGGGAATTTGGGCAAGTGCAGCTTTTGAAACCCTTCCATGATGAGCTGCATCTGCCCAAATTCCTTCTTCTGTACCATGGTTAAAGGTATAGGCACTCTGTCCCAGTTTGTATCTAGTAACCATATCTACAGAAAGGGTTCCTTATGCAGACCTGGCAGATAAAAAAAGCCTACAAAAAGGGAATTGTGGTATATTAATATTCCTAATCACAACCTTGGCAGTTTTCTTTCTTAAGAAAAAGCAACAGATTTAATTTGAGGTGGGTTAAAGCTATCAAATGCAGCTCCCCACCCCCACCCCAGAACACCTCTGCCCCCTTAATAGCCACAGGATAATTTTTTGGAGTATAAAAGGTAGCTCAGGTGAAGGGTTCTTAATAATTTTAATTCCAACCTGTCTGGGAACAACTGCAAGAAAAAGTTTACTTGCTGTTTTTTGTCTGCTCTGCTGCTGTCAAAGGCCTGAATCCTGTTGGAAGTATTGGGTCTCCATTCTGGAATTATTCTGGAATAATGAGTGTGTGTGTGTGTGTGTGTGTGTGTGTGTGTATGTGTGTGTGTGTTTTGCAGGTGCCTTTGATAGGACTGAAGATAAAGCTTCCAAGTTAACATATATGTCTTCTGGTGGTTAAGCCATGATATCTCTGTTCAGGGAAGAAAAATAGATCACTTTATCAGTGCTGAGGTTTAATGGACCTCCTCTAACTCTGAAGAAATCCTTGGATTGATTTTGTCATGAGCCTTGCCTTTTTTGATATGAAATTATATATTATGGGTTATATCCCAAGAAAGTGAATCCTAGCAAACACTATTGAAATTGTAGGACTTCACTGATGCTTCGTCAGATTCACTTTCTTTGTGTATAATCCTAGGTCTTCAAATTAGTGGACACCTAATTTGCTGGAGGAGACATAATCTCTATTCCTTTCTTCATTCTTGCTGGTGAGTCTTCCTGGTAAGGATCTTGTGATCTTTGGCAAATTGCATCTCCGCAGTTACAGTGGTTTCAAATGTGGCATCTTGAAATGCGAGTAAAACTATGAACATTGGCGATTTTTTTGGATTATTCCAGTGATTCCATTGTACCAAGGAGTTGGTGGATAAAGGGAGAGAAACTGACAATTCTTCCTCAAGAGCTCTGTTGGAAGTGTCCTAACAGGTTGGAACTGTATCTCATACTTCTGAGGGGCGAGCTAGATGTTTTGTATTTGTGAACTTGTTTTTTTCTTTCAGATTGCTAAGATGTCAGGCCAAAGGAAGTGTCCAGACTGTGGCTCCTTAGAAATTGTAGAGGATTGTCACTATGCTCAGAACCAGCTTGTGTGTGCCGACTGCGGTTTTATTCTGACTGAAGGACTTCTCACAACCACGTATGCCGATGAAGAGCATTTACATGGTGAGATGAAGAATATCAGAACACCAGATACTTTACCATAACAAGACATAATGTTAGGCTTCAACTGAGAAATAATATATAATGAGCAAAAATGTCAAATATCTTAAGTTGCTTTGGGCTGGACAAAATCTCGTGGTGGCCCCAGGCTGTCTTTGGAAACCCATGATTTAAAGGAAGAAAAAAGGAGATGTATCTGGAGAGGCACATTCCACAATGTAGGGCCACCACAACAATAGCTTAATAATTTGCCACCTTAAAGCAAGATGTTGGGACATAAGAAGAGTCCCATTGCATCAGGCCAAAGGCCCATCTAGTCCAGCTTCCTGCATCTCACAGATTCCCTTAGGCCCACCAGATGCCTAAGGGAATACACAAGACTACTAGATAGTTGCATCTTGTTGCCATTCCCCTGCATCTGGCACTCCAAAGTAGCCTACCTCTAAAATAAGGAGGTTGCACTAACCATCATGGCTTATAGCCTGCGATGGACTTTTCCTCCAGAAATCAGTCCAGTCCCCTTTTAAAGGCATCTAGGCCAGATGCCATCACTACCTCCTGTGGCAAGGAGTTCTACAGATATCTGCCAGGTAAAAAAGTATTTCCTTTTATCCGTTCTTACTCTCCCAACACTCAATTTTAGTGGATGTCCCCTGGTTCTGGTATTGTGAGAGAGGGAAAAGAACCTCCCTCTATCCACTTGATCCATCCCATGCATAATTTTGTTGGTCTCAATCAAGTCCCTCAATCAAGACATCATCCACTCCTTGTGTGTTTTGAATGCAGACAGCTCTCCGGCTGACAGTTAAGAGGCAGATTTCAAATGTAGCTAGGCCCTATGCCAGTGATTTTCGACAGCTGTGCCACAGCACATTGGTGTGTTGTGAATGGTGTGCAGGTGTACCTGGGGAGTTTGAGGGTCATATATTAGTAGGGCCATTGGGGGATGTGAGCCTCCGGGCCAGCAGTGCAGTGTGTCTTGCCAGTTGTCAAAAAGCTGATGGCGTGCACTGACAATTTTAGCACCTTCTCAGTGTGCCGTGAGATCACACAGGATGGAAATCACTGCCTTGTACTATCCATGAGTTTGCGAACAGTGTCATAAGCTGCAAACAGTGGTTTTGTCTGATGCATTTTGGGTTTTTTCCCCCAGAGGTGACCTATTCACGAAGTACTGGCCAGAGTGAGCAACAGAGCCGTGCTCTGCTGCGAGGTAAGCATTTCATATTGCTCTTGCATCTTTGCCGTTTAGCAGTAACTAGCTGTTTGTGACCCGGCGTTGCCCGGGGGACAAAGTATCCCTAGGTTCTAGTAGGAGAAGGAATGAATTAGGGCCCCCCCCCCAATATTGATGACCCTGAGCCTGAAATGCACGCTATCACTGTGAAAGTAATTAGGAAGCAGGTAGACAATCAACCAAGAGAGCGAAATGAAACTGTCACACTTACTGAACAATGTCTGCAGGTAATCTGGTGGGATAGCAGTGAAGTATGAGAAACGGGAACAGCTGGCCAGTGAGCTCTGTGTAAATATGTCCATCTCAGATCCGACTGGGTGCTGGAATTGTCTGGAGCATGCTCTTTCTAGCCTGGGCAACTCTGGGCCTGGGAAGACGTTTCACTTTCGGTTTTGAGTACTGCCTGTGTATCAGCTCAGCTACTGCAATCCTACCACATAACCTGCAGAATCGCTTGTGACCACAGGGTGGCAGCAGACCTCTAGTCCAATGCAATCCCCTTGGTTCTTGACGCGCTGGCCCCCCTCCCTGAAAAACCAGGGGCTGTAGGGGGGTCTGACCCCTGCAGTGTTTTTTGCCAGGCCACAAGGTACGTGCGTGCCGAGTTTCGTGCCGATCGGTCAAGGCGTTGAGGAGCCTATTCAGAACATACATACACACCCACCCAAAAACCCACCCACACACCCACGTTCATTTTTATATATATAGATTAGTGCTTAGCAAGAATTAGGAGCGTGTTACAAGTTTACTCCATGAACTGCATTGGCTTTCGGGCAAAATTTGAAGCAATGGTTCTTACCTATAAATCCCTATTTGGCTTGGAATCCAGGTATCTGAAGGGTTGTCTCGTTCCGCATCAGCCTGCAGGTGCCCTGCGTTCTCCTTCAGAGGCCCTGCTTCGTGTCCCACAATTCACTTGAGAGCGCAATCCTGACCTGGACTTAGGCCAGCACAGTTAGGCCAGCCAAATTTGGCCAGCACAAGGGACACCATAAAGTATGTCTGGACCACTCTCAGTGTCAGAGAGGCCAGCACACAGACATGCACCATCGTCCCTGACTCGCAAGAGTGGTCCAAACATGCTTACGGTGTCCCTTGTGCCAATCAAACTGTGCAGGACTGACTGTGCCGGCCTAACTCCAGGTTAGGATTGCGCCTTGAAGCACAGTTGGTGGAGGCGCAGGGGTTGGCCTTCTTAGTGGGGGTCTCCTGGAAACCCCCCTCCCCGCAGGCTTGGCTGACCCCCACATTGCCCACTGTTGTGCAGGCAGTAAAGACTTTCCTGTTTGGGTTTGATTTCACTTGAGTGCTTTGGAGGTGGGAATTGTTGCTTGTTGAGCCCTAGTTCGCCTCTTGCCACTGTTCTGATTACCTGATTGTTTGATAATGTTTTAAACTGTGAGCCCACAGAAGCTCTTGTGCCGGCCTTTGAGTTTTCCCAGAACCTCCATCCACTGCTGAGCTCTGTCGGAAGTGTCACTGCTGAAAGGGTAGCCCACACGATACCCGGGCCATATTTTGCAAATATGATCCAGAGTTGCGTATTTTTTCCTCTTGTCATTTGCAGCTCCTGAGCTGCTGAGCAAAAAGTGCTTTTTCTGGTCATGACCTGCTTAATGACATCACTTCCTCCTTAATGACATCACTTCCGGCCTTCAGCCGGCATCAGGAATGCTATTTGGCCTGCTGTATGAAGAGTTTCACATACCTGATTTAAAACAAGTAAATGGAGCAATAGTGTACCTGGCATTCAGAAACGGCACTTTTCCTGCTGCTTTTTTCTAGGTTTCAGAAAAACTCCTTGGAAAAATTCCTCAAGGAATTCCTTGAAGAATTTGCCTTCCTTTTTAGACTGAGGGCAAGGTATATATTTCCCCCATGCTGCCTTTTTTTTAATGAACACGCCCTCCGTTTGAAAGCCGCTGATTCTGATAAAGAATGCATCTTTAAAACCCTGCCCTGCATTTCCTCCCCCTCTCAGGGATCAGGCGCGTCCGGGATCTCTGCAAAGTGCTCTACCTTCCTGCTCTGTTCGAAGACACGGCCGTGTCCTACTACCAACAGGCCGTCGGCCGTCCCTGCTTCGGCTTGGCCAGCTTGGAGAAGAAGGAGATCCTCGTGGGCTGCTGCGTCTTTGTCACCTGCCGGCAGCACAACTGGCCTCTGACCATGGGCACCGTCTGCTTGCTTCTCTACGCGCACAAGGAGCGCTTTGCCAGGACCTACTTGCGTTTCTTGAACGAACTGGGACTAGACGTGCCTGCTTTGAGCTTGATAGATCTGGTGAAAACCCACCTCAACAGGTATGAAGAAGTTCTTACATAAGAAGAGCCCCGCTGGATCAGGCCAAAGGCCCATCTAGTCCAGCTTCCTGTATCTCACAGCGGCCCACCAGGTGCCCCAGGGAGGCATGAGACAACAAGATGCATCCTGTTGCCACTCCCTTGCGCCCGGTACCAGTAGCCCTCCACCTTTGTAAGGAGGTTGCACAATCCATCATTGCCTATAGCCCACGATGGACCTCTCCTCCAGAAATCCATCCAGTCCCCTCTTAAAGGCATCCAGACCAGATGCCATCCCCACCTCCTGTGGCAAAGAGTTCCACAGACTAACCACCCGCTGGGCAAAAAAGTACTTCCTTTTATCTGTTTTAACTCTCCCAACCCTCAGTTTTAGCGGATGCCCCCTGGTTGTGGTGTTTTGAGAGAGGGAAAAGAACATCCCTTTATCGACTCTATCTTGTGGCGGAGGAAATCAGAGTATTTATTCTTGTGGGTTCTGGGGTCCATGCATCTGACCAACAAGGACTGGCTCCCTCCCATTATCTCTGAGAGGCGCTCGCTGTTACTAGATATGAAGATGCTTGCCCCAGTCAGATATCTTGCTGGTTTCTGCCTGCCTGCCAACAAGACATCTATATACCTCTCTTCCTCCATGGCTCCACCCCTTTTTCTAACTTATAGGGTGCAATCCTAACCTGGAGCACAATTAAGCCAGCAAAGTTCAGCCGGCACAAGGGACACCGTCAAGTATGTTCGGACTACTCTCGGGGTCAGAGAGGCCAGCACACAGACGTGCGCCATCCTCCCTGACTCCGAGAGTGGTCCAAACGCTCTTTACGGTGGCCCTTGTGGCCTAACTATGTTGGCCTAACTCCAGGATAGGATTGTGCCCTTCATTAGTGAGTTGTTCAAGCTGCCTCCTCGCTGCGCCAGACCCATGGGTGCTGAACCTGTGGCTAAAGAGGGCCAACTGTGGTTTGTACATATCCATCCCCTGCCCCTCTCACTCCAGGCAGGGCAGTTTGCTTGTGTGACATTCCTGTGTTCCGTATTCATCTCCACCCCAATCCTAATTCTCTCCTTCTCAACCTTCTCAGCGATTCTTATTCATCGAACTGGCTCAAACTGGTTGAATCTAAACTCCTTTCCCTAGGATTAAACCTAGAATCCCTCACTGATACTGGAATACAACAGGCCCACTCCTTGATTAAATCCAAACTCTGGCAACTCGAGTACGAGATCCTATCAGCTAACCTGAACCCTACCTGTTCTCCCCTCTTCTTTAGTCTTCCTCCCTCCTTAGGACACCCCTCTAACTATTTCTCTCTATTAATCAATCCTGGTCAGAGAAGAGCTTTTATGTTAGCCCACCTGAATATTTTTCCTTCTGTGGTCCATGTAGGCCATTTTTCCAATATCCCCCGTGCCGATAGGTTTTGTTTTTTCTGTCACTTGGTGCCGGACACCTTGGACCATATTTTATTTCATTGCCCGGCTCACCTCCCTTCTCCAGCTACTCCTTGAACCCTGGCTCTCTCTTTTTCCCAATTCCTTTTCCTTGTTCCTGAGTGATCTCTGTCCTTCTATTACATTTGCCGTTGCAGGATACCTATTGGAAATTTCCATTTTAACCCATAACTTACGATTTTGCTTGTTGTCTCGAGCTCATTCCTCTATTTATTTTGTTTTATTTACCTTGATCAGTGTTGTAATTGTATTTCTGTTTGTGAAGTGTGTTTATATGCCAATAAAGGTTTCGAAACAACAACAACATTCCTGTGTTTGGTTTTCCCAGCTTTGCGTTTTTCCAGAGTCCAGCCAGCGTCCCCGCGGCGTTCCAAGAGGACAAGGAGCAGCTGGTGGCAAGGACGATCCAGATCGTGGAGCTAGCCAGTGAGACGTGGCTAGTGACCGGCCGACACCCCATCCCCATTGTGACCGCCGCAGCGTACCTGGCTTGGCAGTCCCTGCGGCCCGTCGGCCGCCTCGCCTGCACCCTCGCCCAGTTCTGCAAGCTGGCCGGCACGGACCTGCCCCGGCCCGCTCACCTGCGGCTGAAGGAGCTGCGGAACGTCCTCCTGCAGATGAGTTCTCAGCTGGCCTGGCTGCACGTGCTGAAGGTGGACAGGAGGACGGTGGCGAAGTACGTGGGCGACCTGCTGCAGCACCGCCGCGTGCTCCTGCGGACCGCCTTCCGCGCGGCGGACACCGCCGAAGAGGACGCTCCAGAGGGATCAGCACCACGGGCGGGAGAAGCGGAGAGCCCCGCAGCACTGGAGGCGTCGCCCCCTGCAGGAGAGAAGCGGCCACGCAGCAGTCGACAGCCGGCGCTGCTCCCGCCCTGCGTCCTGCACCCCAGGAAGAGGCTGCGGACGCCGGATCCGGGCCTCGAGAGCGCGTCCGTCACTGGCGATGAGCCCATTTTGGACAGCGAGATAGAGCAGTACGTCCGGACCCCAGAAGAGAAGGAACTGTTCAGGAAGGCTCAGGCCTGTCTGTGACGCTGAAGCTGCAGGCGGGTGCGTGGAAGTGCACAGCCAATGATGGCCCAGGCTTCTTGCATGCCGTCCTTCTCACCCCAAAATGCCCCCGTTTTCGTCCTGGTCCTGGGCAGCCCTCCTTTGAAAGAGGTGAGCACTGATTGTAGACCATCTCTTGGCACGTTGGTTGAGATCCAAGATGTACTTGAGGGCGCAGTCCTCACCTGGAGTTAGGCCGGCACAGTTAGGCCAGCACAAGGAACACCTTAAAGTACGTCCGGACCACTCTCTGAGTCAGGGAGGCCAGCACACAGATGGGCGCCATCCTCCCCGACTCTGAGAGTAGTCCAGATGTGCTTTACAGTGGCCCTTTTGCTGGCCTAACTGTGCCGGCCTAACTCCAGGTGAGGATGGTGCTCTGAGAAACCACTGCTACTGTCTGGCTTTCGTAGCATCAACAGTGTTGCATCCAAAGCGTCTCTGCTTTACATCCCTGTTGCATCTCTGCTTTCCCAGTTGCTGATAGGCAGAACGACCCCCTAAACGTTTGGACTTTGTGGTGGTTGTGTTGCGGACGAACGCTTTCCCTGTTTTGGAAGGGCCATGTGGTTCGTCCCTTTGAGACAGATTTTATAGCACATTACTCAGTGGCTGTACTATATTGCACCTGTGGGACTGGAGGTTGCTTGACAGGGATGAGAGCCTGCTTGGGGAACGTTTTGACAGCAAGTGATTATGGGGACATGGTGGGCTCGTGCCAGTGTTGCCCTTATGCCAGGAGGGAGCGATAGGTGTAGGAAGTAACCAGCGGTGTTATGCTGCCGGAACGCTGGGCGGGACATCCGGGTGATCGACAGCCCACCCGTCGCGTTCTGGAACGTTCCGCCGTTTGCGTAACCAATTACGCCGCTTGCATACGTTACGCAAACAGCGTAACACTCCGGAACGCAACGGGCAGGCTATCGATCACCCGGATGTCGCACCCAGCGTTCCAGCAGCATAACACCGCTGGAAGTAACCCCATCAGCCTGTACAGAACCCTATTCTTATCAGTGTGATGCCGGTAGGAGAGGCTTGGAGCAGTTTCTGTGCCATTTTGGTCATTGATGGATCAGGCCAGAACTAGGGCTGTATCTGCAGGACCACAGTAACAATTTATTAAAGCTCCCTTTGCTCCACGTGCCTGCCTCTTCCCCACAATGCTGTGCAGAGTCACAGCAGCCAGGCCTGCTGGACAATTCAGCAAGGCGTACAGTGAGAAAGGTACAGACAAGCAGAGGCAGCAAATTCCTTTTGAGCATCTGTGTTTGCTCTGCGCCTTTTGAGATCTCTTGGATATGTGGTGGAGGGGAGGGGAGATCTGTATACAAATGTACCTGCAGGTGGTCCTGGATATGTTCCTGCCTTACAGGACCTTCCGGCATGCTGTTGTCGTGCTGTCAGTTGTCATGCTGGTGTGTTGGCTTCTGTTTCATCAGGGCAACAGTTTGTAGGAAATTAGTTCATTTTCCTCCCTGATTAATGGTGTTGTTTAGTCTCTCTTCCCCCACCCCAGATTAGTGCAGCACAAGCCCTCTTGATCAAAGACAACTAAGAGATCTGACTTGTTTAATAGCTGTCCTAGCCTGCTTGCGGGCACAAACTGCTGTTTAACTGGGATAACTGCTGTTTAACTGTTTAATTCCGTTCCAGACGGACTCAGGGCGCAGTCCTAACCTGGAGTTAGGCCAGCAAAGTTTGGCTGGCACAAGGGACACTCTAAAGTAGGTTTGGACCACTCTTGGAGTCAGAGGCCAGCCTACAGACGTGTGCCATCCTCTTTGGCTCCAAGTGTAGTCCACTGTATGGTATCCCTTGTGCCAGCCAAACTTTGCTGGCCTAACTGTGCTGTCCTAACTGCAGGTTAGGATTGCGCTCTCAGTAAAAGCCTGACTTTATGATGAACAGGATCTTTATCTGTGAGGACTGTGGGAGCGTCAGACAAACAAGAACGCAATTGCCGACTTCTTAGATGTTGCAAATCTCTTTAATATATTAAACAGGAAACATCTGCTAGAAAACAGTTCATTTATATAAAATGCAAATAAACCACATTCACTGGGTTTTGTTTTTTTTAAAAAAAATGCTTTTCTTTGGCACAGTTGTCTTTTTAAAAAAAGTGTTCCGTTTGATATGTCGTTTGCTCGTAATGTAAACAGACAAAAGAGGAAAAAAAAGACTAATACAAAACTTTTCCGATAATACTGTTTCCGTGTAGCAAGCATATATAAGTTTGGCGTCGCCAATATCATGTGGGTTGCAGTTTTGACACATAAATGATGTTAGGCTTTATTAAATACGACATATAAAATCGCGAAGGAGTTTTCCTACAGGTGCGGAAATGGAAAAAGGACAACTCTTTTAAGCTAGGCGAAGGGAAGCGCTTGTCAAAATTGAGGCAAGTAGAAAAGAGATGCTGGGGGAAGAATTTTTGGAAGATCTAGGGGCTGCGGGAGAAAGGGAATTAAGTGCTTTATTAACTCTTCAATGGCTGCAGCTCTTGGAGCCACCGCAGATCATAATGCTGGGCTCTGCTGGTTTGGTTTGCGTCACTGTGTCGGGTGTGAGAGGCTGAAATCACTTTTTGTCTCTCCTTGGAAGTAGCTTTGAGCAGACAAGGAAGCTGGAAGTGTCTGTTTGGCTGGACTGGAAAGTGGTCACTTTCTGACCCTTGCCTAAGTGAAAAGGTTTCTTGGATGCCTTAAACACTGTTTATTCCAACAAATACACACGTGCTTTTTCAATGAATCAGTATCACATGGTGGCTGAGGAAAGGCACTCTAATTTTTTTCTAACGACTTTTGGTCTGTGGGAGGAGTAAACATTCGGTGGTGTTTGCTTGTTCAGTACTCAGGATATGTATCTTCTCTCATGACCATGCTTCTGTTCCAAAGATCTTACTTTTTCTGGCCCTCAAAATGTCCTGTTTGTTCCTGGGGTAGACACAAGCCTTTCTCCACCCCCATTTTCTTTGCTGTTACTGTAGCATACAATGCAGTCCTATTAGTGCTGTAGTTCCCAACCTTAGCGTCCTGACCCCCCCCCCCTTCCAGGGAAACCAGTTGTTGACCCCTTAAGGGGATTGGTTGCAGTGGACGGGTTGCAACATTGCAATTGCTTCAGAATGGCCTTCTGAAAGTGCAGGGAAGTTTTGCACAGGCCTTATAGTTCAGCGCACAAAAAAGTGGAATTTCCTTTCAGAAGGCTCCACTTGGCCTTCTGAGGTCGGGCACAGCTTCCCTGTGCCTCAAAAGGCCTCCTTCCTGATGTCAGACCAAATCGAGGGGTCCTGAAACCCACTGATCAGGAGGGCAGACCTGTACTAGGCCTCAAGGGGAACTCTGGGGAGTAGCAAGCAAAAGACGCCAATAGCTGCTCCTGTGACAGTGTGGGTGATGGCGGTGACTTGTCTATAGGAGCATGTGGGGCAGGCAAATTTGGGGAACAGGCAGAGCAATGCTGAGAGTTAGCCAGGGATTTTCCTATTCCCCCACCCTTGGCAGGGCATCTGCTTAACAACACCCCCTCCTCTGTTTGTGGCTTGAACTTAGCATGTTACTTGAAAGACTAAGCCCCTCCCGGCATCTCTGCTGTTGATAGCATTCTCATCTGGCTGCAATCTTGGTTCATGGGTGTGGGGGGGAAAAAAAATCTCCCACCCCCGGGGAGGCTTCTCTTAACAGTACAAAGCCAGAGGCTAGATGCCTGCTCCTCATTTCTAGCAAGTTCCCCTTTTGGATCCCACAACAGGGTGGGTGTGAGAGTGACACAACCCCAGCGCTTTGCCAACAGCGTTTTGATCACCCGCCGAATGGTTCTGACGCGGTTCCCCTGGGGGGGGGGTGCGTGAGCCAAATTGCACAACTTGTAGAGCAGGGGCGCTTTAAATTAATAACATCTTTTAAAAACACACACACACACACAAATATATCACATCATGTACATTGTCTTCTGGAAACTTAGTGGTCAACAGGGTGGGAGAAAGAGAGAGGTTTGTTACCTGGAGTGAAATGTTGTCTTTGTGGGCAGCATTATGGATCTGTGTGTGTCTCGCTTCGGGCACCGTGCTTTGGTTTTTGAAGTTCTTGAGGGGTAATTGATGGGGTGATGATGTTAGCCCTCTTACTAGGTAAGCACAAGGCACACTGATCCACATAGCTCAGAACTGGCTATGCTGGGGAACGCTGGTGTACTCTAGGGTTTTAGGCAACAACCTTTCCCAGTCCTACTGGGAGATAAAGGTAAAGGTTTCCCCACGACCGAATGGTTTAGTTGTGACTGACTGTAGGGGGCGCTGCTCATCTCTGTTCCTAAGCTGGAGAGCCGGCGTTTGTCCCAGGACAAGCTTCCGTGGTCATGTGGCCAGCATGACTGTACGTCGTAGTGCACAGAACGCCGTTCCCTTCCCACCAAAGAGGTCCCTATTGATCTACTTGCATTTTTAGGTGCTTTCGAACTGCTAGGTTGGCAGGAGCTGGGACAAGCGACGGGAGCTCACTCTGTCGTGTGGTCTCGAACTCCCAACCTTCCGGTTAGAAAGCCCAGCAGCAGCGGTTTAACCCACTGTGCCACCTTGTCCCGGGGAGATACCAAGGATTAAAAATCTAGGGTTGCTCTTCCTCACACAAGGCACCAGGTGGAGATGAGGAAACATCCCCACCCAAACTGTCACGCAAAGAAGCAAGAGATGCTCCTTGCCGCAGGAAAAGCACTTTTTTTTTTTGGTACATGCCATCAGGCAAGGAGAAGGAACGGCCAGCTTGGAAGTTGCTCCAAACACACTTTAGCATCTATCAGTGCCATGTCAGTTTCAGCCAGTACTTGGCTTTGAGTGTGGTTCCAAGGTGGCTTTAGAAAAAAAAAATAACACTTTTGGTAGTTCTTTAACCCATAGGGCTATTTTTTTTAAAAAATAAAAATAAAAATAAAAAGGCAGTAAAACTAAAGAGTTGCTTTAGTCCCTCTTCACCCCAGCACAGTGTCTTTCTTGTGGCTGTTGCTGGTGGTGTTCTCCATTCTTTTAGATTGTGAGCCCTTTTGGGACAGGGAGCCATTTAACTTTAATGTTATTATTTGCCTGTAAACCGCTTTGTGAACTTTGTGTTGAAAAGCGGTATATAAATACTAGTGATTGATTGATTTTGGGGTGGGGCTGAGGAGACTTCCTTGCTATGTCTCTTCCCTCCAAGGCCTCTTGCCAATTTACAGCCTGGGGGTTGGGTTAGGACCGGCCCTGCCATGGGGCCAACTGAGATTGCCTCAGGTATTAGAAAGGCAGTGCTGGCCTCTGCCACAGGCCTGCCCCAAACAATTTTCCTCCTCCCCTCCCTTCCCTGGATTCTGTCCCATTGCTCTTTCCTCCGCTTCCTTCCCCATTTCTTTCTAGAATCCAGGGAGTCCGGGGGGAGCCATGGAAGTGACTGGCCTGCAACCAGGTCAGTGTGGGCACTTGGGCAGCTGCCCCAGGAGTTGGCAGGTCTTGGGCCGGCCCTGGGTGTGAGTCTGCACATGCAACAGAAGGTGGTGGTCAAATGCTGACGTCGTACAATGGTTCAAACCGCCTAGGCCAGTGGGGTGGAATGCTACTGTGGAAAGCTGCCTCTGGTAAGAAAACTCCCTGAAAACAGAAAACTAGCACATTGCAGAGAGAGTTTCTAGCCTTTGCCTGATGTGCTGGGTTTCTGCTTGGGGGGAGTTTTCGAATACCTTAAATAGGATAGGCCTGTTTCCTCTGATTGGATCACCTCCTTCTGCTGCATGCACAGACCAGACGTCACAATGCGCACAGGTCAATGGTTCTTGTCACATTAGTGGAACCAAGCAAATGGGAGGAAAGGGCAGAGCAAAAAGCTGCTAGCCGCTCTAGCCCTCCACACCACCTTCCTTCTCCCCCTTCCATTTAATTCTTTTTTTCAGATATAGGGAGCAAGAGGGGCATCAGCCAGGGGAAGTGGCAAGACCCCAGGTGTCAGGAGCTCTGGGGCAGGCCTTGGCTCTGCCTGTTCAGATTAGGGAAGTAAACCTCCTGTGGCAGGCAGAGATGGCAGCGTGCCTTCTTCCCCTGTATTTGAGGGAGCCTGAGGGCTTGCTCTCCCAGCGACTCCCTGCTCATTTTCGATGCAGCAAACTCAGCAACAGGTTCTGCTGGCAAAGTGATCACTAGAACAACGTGGCCAAGTGAGGAAAGGGCTGCACCTCTGCATATACAGGTGTGTGTGCGTCCCCAAATCTGCAGGGGGCAGGCCCCTGCTACTACCGCAGATACCCAAAACTCACCTCCCTTCATTTGCAAAAGGCAGAGCTTTTCGCTTCGGACCAGGAAGCAGATAGTGAGAACCAAGACTCCGAGCTGCTAGACGAAAGCGACAGGAGGCGATAGTGAGAATGCTAAGGGGAAGTCCCCTGCGATCCACTTCCTGGTAGTGTTCTCCCAATTGCCTCCTGTAGCATTCCTCTAGCAGCTAAGAGTCTCGGTTCTCGCTGTCTTCTTCCTGTTCCAGAACAGAAGGACGAAAAATCCTCCTTTTGCAAATGTAGAGGTGAGTCATGAGCACAATTTTTTTTTGGGGGGGGGGGATTTGAGAATTGCAGGTAAGTGAAACCATTGCTATGGGACCTTAGAGGCAGTGATGTCATGCAGGGGGAACGCGGGGGAACTCAGTTCCACTAGTTAAAATTAGGGCTGACTCTGCCCACTTCACTCTCCTTCCTCCCCCCTCCCGATTCCTCTGCAAAGAGCTTTTCTTCTTGGTTGGCCGGCACTCAGAGGGTTAAAGGCAGTGATGTCATTCAGGGGGAACGGACCAGAACGGGCTCCGTGGCTGGTTCCGGGTTCCCGACAAGTGCCAATCAAAAGTAAGTTCCTGTTTCTAAATCATTTGAATGACACCACTGGGTAGAGGGGACGCCTGTATAGCATGTGAGGAAATCAAAAGTCATGTCCAAGAGGTTACATAGTGCGCTATCATCAACCCCTTGCCCCCATGTCCGCCAGTTGGCTCCACTACATCAACGATGAGCTGCAAACAGCTGGGTGCACCGGCCCTGAGCTAAGTGCTAAAGGGGGACAAGGTAGCTTCTTCACACAACACCGATGGCTTAACAAAATGCAGGCACTTCCCGTGGAAAGCGTTCTTTTTTTTCGCCTACGCATATGTACATGATACTAGAGACCTTGGCTTGATAAACACGGCTTTCCGCGGGCGGCTTATACACACACACACACAAATAAGCATGCAGAAAGGATTAAGGATAGCGTGCAATGCGCCAGGATGCTCACGATTGTCTTTCGCCTTCGGACCATGGGGCCTCGGCTTGTTCCGGTCCCAGGATAAAGCGCAGCAAATGACGGGGGGGGGGGGCACTGGGGATTTCAGGCAAGGCGGTGCCCTTCTCACCCCGGAGGGCACTCCCATGCCGGATGGAATAGCCCCTTGGCTGCAGCTCGGACCCGCGGTACTCCCCAAGCCCTGACAGTGCACAGCAGCCACGGCCAGCGCCGGCAGACTCCAAGGCTGCGAGGCACGCAGCTCACAGCGTCTGGTCTGGCCAACCGCCCCTGCCCTGCCTACACCGTAGTTTCGCTCTTCCAGAGCCCTGTTCTCATCCCCGCTGGGCTCTCGGCGCTGGTGAGGCTGAGGTCGTACTTGCTGCCCTTCAGGCCTCCGTTCTGGTTGGCCGCGTTGAGCGGGAAGGACCGCCTCTTCGCCTCCCTGTCCGCCGCCGCTGCGGCGGCGCTGGCCTGCTGCTTGAGGTTGTCTCTGCTGCCGCTCCGGCGCTGGGCCGGGCCACAGTCCGGCCCTTGCGGGCTGCCGTCGCTGCCGTCCGACTGGGTCAGGGGCAGCTCGAGGCTGAGCGCCGTCCCCCCCTGGCGCTGATTGTTCAGGGGGCTGTTCCGGCTGCTTTGGTAGCTCTCCGAGTGGCTGTGGCGGAGGCTCCCGCCGCTCTCGCTGGGGGGCTGCTCCGAGGGCGCCCCGCCCCGCAGCGCTTTCAGGCGCTGGTGCTTCCCTTCCCGGTGCAGCTTAGTTCTGCTTTTGTGGTGCCTGCCGCGGCCGTGCAGGTTGTTGGCGTGGCGGGGAGCGGGCGCGTTCTTGCTGGGGGGCGCCTCCGCCTCCTCGTAGCAGGGGGACGGCAGAGGGCCGCTCTCGGCCTGGCCCAGGGCCACCTGCAGGTTGGTGAGCTTGCAGGGGCCCGGGGCCGAATTGGTGCTGCTGGGCGAGGGCGAGGACTTGGCGGACGGGGCCACCTCGGGGCTGCAGCCGATGAAGACCTGGGAGCCGTCCTCCACCCCCACGCCCGGGTGCACGTAGACCTGCATGGGCAAGGCGTTCCGGTACGACGGGCAGCAGGCGAACCAGGAGCTCTGCACGTCCCGGCGGCGGGCGCAGTGGTGGACAAAGATGAACAGCCCCAGGGCCACGGCCGTGACGCCGTAGAGGCAGCTGAAGACGACCTTCAGGAGGAACCAGGGCTGGGACACCGCCATGGCCCCGAAGCTCCAGAGCGTGACGTACAGGGAGTGGGTGATCACCAGCGCCCAGAACTGCACCCCCAGGGAGTACACCCCGTCCACGTCCGCCGCGTGGGGGGCGGAGTTCAGCGTGACCGAGATGGAGCCGGAGTCGGTCAGGAGGGTGCTGCTGCCCCCCAGGCGGGGCAGGGTCTCCACGGGCTTGGGCGCCTCTTTGGTGCTCCTGGCTTGACACTGCAAGCTGAGCCCGGCGCACAGGAAGTAGATCCAGGTGATGAGGAAGATGAAGGCCACGGGCACGTAGAAGGCGCCGATGCTGGGGCGGCAGGCCAGCCAGCAGCTGCACAGTGGGGGAAAGAAGGAACAGAAGGAAGAAATTGGGAGTGCAGAAGGCACTCTCGCAAAAGGGTTCCCGGAGCACTGCGAGACAGCAATGCTCATCTTTCGAGGGAATGTGCTGCAATGTTCTCTCCCGCAAAAGGGTGTCTTTAAAACCAAAGGATAAGCTGTCTCCTGCTGTATTAGACCGTCCGTCCATCCAGCTCAGCACTGTCAACCCAAACCGGCCAGGTTTCAGACAGAATTCTGTCTCTACCCAACCTGGCGATGCCAGGGACTAGTCCCGGTGCCCTTACCCCAGTGA
Organism: Lerista edwardsae; assembly: GCA_029204185.1. Lineage (NCBI taxonomy): Eukaryota > Metazoa > Chordata > Lepidosauria > Squamata > Scincidae > Lerista > Lerista edwardsae. The sequence continues at coordinate 62,595 of JAJKFI010037173.1, forward strand.
TGTCATGCAGGGGGAACACGGGGGAACTCAGTTCCACTAGTAAAAATTAGGGCTGACTCTGCCCACTTCACTCTCCCTCCTCCCCCCTCCCGATTCCTCTGCAAAGAGCTTTTCTTCTTGGTTGGCCGGCACTCAGAGGGTTAAAGGGAGTGACTCCGGATTCCTAGGGGGGCGAAGGCAGTGATGTCATTCAGGGTGAACGGACCAGAACGGGCGTTCCGGATCCTAACGGGCTCCGTGGCTGGTTCCGGGTTCCCGACAAGTGCCAATCAAAAGTGAGTTCCTGTTCCTAAATCATTTGAATGACACCACTGCCTTACCCACACCCTGTGGCAAGGAGTTCCACAGTTTTAGCAGGAGGGGCAATGTGCCACCCGGGTGAACATCCCTGTCGGGAAAACGGAGCAACACCTGTGAAGCCCGAGGCATGCAAAAAAAAAAAAAAAAAAAAAGTGGGGTTGCGGTTACTTACTACGACTCGCGATCCCCGTAATTGTGGATGTTGACAGCCGCTGTAATCCCACAGATGATGAGGGGGATCCCGCCGGCAATCAGATAGAACCTGCAGCACAAATGGAGGCAGCGTTGCAGCACTTGTCCTCCCAGGACGGGCACTGTTTTGGGACGCACGCTCTGCCACAGAGGCTATGAGACCATGTGCCGCTACTCGCCCCCTGCTAACTGGGCAAGAGGCTGCTCTGGAGCTCAATTCTAGGCACTTACTCTAGGGAGTAAATCAATGGGGCTTACTCCCAGGTACGTATAGCTAAGACTGCAGCCCTTATGTGACGAGCCTTGCGTTTAACAGGGAGAGAGTGGCACTTTTCACTCCAGCATCGTGTCTTACTCAAGAGCTGTTCGCTGGTGTCCCCTTGTGATGGGTTTTTTGGACTGAGAGCCTCTTTGGGGATATGGAAGAATCTTCTCATTCCTTTCGCTAGATAAACCTGCTTGAAAAGCATTACAGGCATGCCCCAATATCCCCTGATTTGGCACCCACGGTTTCAGTTGCCCATGGATACCATAGATATTGGGACGCCCATTAAAAAAGATAGGGAAACATCACACAAGTCTCTCTTCATTTTACCTTGTTGCAGCAAAACCACTGATGTGCCCCTGTCTTGAAAAAGACGTCATGAACGTCCACAGTTTCAGTTATCCACAGTGGGGTTCAGAACAGAACCCCAGCAGATACCAGGGCATGCCTGTATTATTACTTCCACAATTTAGGGGCCACCACTGAAAAAGCTACGCCTTTTCAGAGTGTCATCAATGACGCTCTTAAGCATCCTGATTAATGGAAGAGGGTTGTCCTTAATGAACAATGTTCAGCATTTGGAAAGGCGTAATCCACATGTTTGCCTTGGTAGGCAAAGCCCTGCAGTGGGTCCTTCATGGTCTCTTGGCCAAGGGGCACCACCTTCTCCTCCCCTCCCCTCCGGCCAATGGAGGTCTCTCATAGAAGCCCTTTGATGATCAAGGGCGTCTGGAGGATGCTCCTATTTGTAGACGGGGTGCTGGGTGCAGCACTGGCAGAAGTCTCTCAAATGAGATCACACCCCCACCCCCATTTTGGAGGGATTCAAGAGTCAGGCGGACCTGCTAATGGGCAGTGCCTGACCTTCGAGCCAGATACCATCCCTGCATCCAGTGATGTCATGCAGAGGGAACGCGGGGGAACTCAGTTCCACTAGTTAAAATTAGGGCTGACTCCGCCCACTTCACTCTCCCTCCTCCCAATTCCTCTGCAAAGAGCTTTTCTTCTTGGTTGGCCGGCACTCAGTGGGTTAAAGGGAGCGACTCTGGATTCCTAGGGGGGCGAAGGCAGTGATGTCATTCAGGGGGAACGGACCAGAACGGGCGTCCCGGATCCTAACGGGCTCCGTGGCTGGTTCCGGGTTCCCGACAAGTGCCAATCAAAAGTGAGTTCCTGTTCCTAAATCATTTGAATGACACCACTGCCTGCATCTGTTGAAGGACCAGAGGCAACGTCCTGGCATGGTAAGTGATCTTGGAGAAGGGGCTTCTCTTGCAGACCCGGACTCAGGAAATGGATTGGGCTAGGGCTTCCAGGAAGCCACGCAGATGCCCACCAAGGAACTCAGTGACCTGCACGTTTGGCCAGGAGGTGCAACATCATTGCCTGGCATGTGGAAACCGTGTGACGAAGCCACCCGCAAGGCGCAGACCACTTCCCGGCAACACAGGGGCAGGCACAGTTTCCCGGGGAGCCCCTTCTTGTACTTGTACCGTAACATTGGACGCGGGGGCGGCTGGGGCACGTCCCCCCCCTCCTGCTGCGGCGGGGCCTTCCAGGTGGCCTCCTTGTAGATCACTCTCGCCATCACCACCATCCAGAGAAGAGTAGACAAGGACGAGTAGTGGAGGAGGATGCCGACCTGCCGGAAAAGGGAAGTGGGCTCACTGGGCATGCCAACAGCCACTGGGACGGCACTGAATGGACGACGGCGGGACCAGCGTCTGTGCCAAGAGACCAGGGCAGGGAGGGTGCTGTGCCAAGAGCCTGAGAGACGACTAAAGAGACGATCATAAGAACATCAGAACGTGAGAAGAGCCCTGCTGGATCAGGCCAAAGGCCCATCTAGTCCAGCTTCCTGTATCTCACAGCGGCCCACCAGGTGCCCCAGGGAGGCATGAGACAACAAGATGCTTGCATCCTCTTGCCGCTCCCCTGCACCCGGTACTCTGAAGTAGCCCACCACCCTTGTAAGGCTGCCTTTATCCATCATTGCCTATAGCCCACCATGGACCTTTCCTCCAGAAATCCGTCCAATCCCCTCTTAAAGGCATCCAGACCAGATGCCATCACCACCTCCTGTGGCAAAGAGTTCCACAGATTAACTCCCCGCTGGGTAAAAAAGTACTTCCTTTTATCTGTTTTAACTCTCCCAACCCTCAGTTGGGGTCAGATCCCAGCTAAGATCAGCTTAGCTGAATTTGGAAAAGAGGGAAAAAGTGTGTTCAGGGGAAGGGGTGGCTCTTTGCCTTGGCTTTTTAGCTCATGCACAGATGCCCTGTTACGCCGAGCGTTTTAACTTTTTAAAAAGGGGCTTGCACGTCTCCTTATACAGTCTGGCCTCAGCATCCACAGGGCTTTCCTGTTCTTGGAACGCCCCCCCCCCCCCGGGCTGCAGAAAAGAGTGGACGCTAAAATCCCGGCTGGGGGCTGGCGTCTGCACACGACCTCCGATTTTTTGAAAAACCGGGGTCTCAGACCACCACCCAGAGATGACCAGAAGGCTCTTCTCATCACGCTCAGGAGGTACAGGTTGACCTCCAGTAGGTCCAGCCAGCAAGGCATCAGGGATCCATTCCACTTAATGTTGCAGTACCAGTGTCCACCGCTAGATGGCTTCAGCCTGCATTTGGGGGGGGCCCCCCCCCCCCAGAAGGTGCCACGCCTCGTGCCGGGGGCTTATTCTCATCCAGCCGCAAGAAGGGGAGAAGTCCTGGGCCTTGCAAGCGAGCACATCAGCTGCCCTTGTGCGATGAACTGTTGCTCCTACCATTCTGTGCTGAAAGGATTCTGGGCTGACCAGGGGAAATTGCCTATTGGGGCATGCTGTGGGTTCCCCTCCCCCTAAACCTATTGGACTATGCCTCTGTTCCGCACCCTGCATGGATGTTCTAGATCAGCAGGTCCCAATGTCTTTCTTGGACGATGGGACTGTGGTAAGTTGCTGCAGGGATGGGGAGGGTGTCCTGACAGTGCCACACTGATTGTGGCACCACAGGGACCTTTAAACATACCTGGGTGGTCTGAATGCAGCGTACCTGCTGCAGTGTGGGGGAGGCCCTCAGCCACCCCACAAGTCTCCCTGAAGCTAGAACATGCCCCACTTTGCACTCAGATGCACTTCCGGTTCTCATGTGGGTCTGCCTATGGCCACCCTGCGTTCAGCTCACGCTTGCCACCTGATGCAGGAGCGGAGAAGCCATCAGTGAGGTGCACCTGAAGGGCTCCAAGCCAAGGCTCACCTGATCCTCCTCCTCCTCCTCCTACTCACCGCTTGGCAGATTTCCAGGTAGTTGGTCAGGGTGATGCCGCCGGCAAACACGGCGGAGGTCATGGCGATGTGAAAGCAGAGGTTCAGCAGCATGTGCCAACACTTGCGCGAGATGTGGATGGTGCTGGAGGAGGGGCCAAGAGGAACCCGGATTAGAGGAATCGGGGACTGGAGCGCGAGAGTCGAGGGATCGGAGCAATTTGGAAGCGTGGAGAGGAGAAGAGTGGTGGGCTAGAGTGCATTCTACTAGAGTGCCCCTCGGCTAGAGTGTTCTTTAACTCCCAAGCCAGGAGTTGAAAGAGGGGTGCAAGCAGGGGGCAGCACCCCATATGCAGCTGCCATGGCGACCACCCCAGTCAACTTCTTAGGAATGACAGCCAGCTTCAGACCAGGCGTCTTCCCCTTCAACCCAGGCTTCTGAGGCAGACCACCCGCTGGCTTGAGGAGGAAACTCACCTGTGGTTGACGATGTAGGTGATGATCGTGGCAAAGAGGAACAGGAGGAGCAGCGCCGTGCAGGTATAAATGACAGGATGCAGCACCTCGGCCGGGCTCTGCGACTCGCGCGGGAAAGTGCTCAGCTCCTGCGGTTGAAATGAGGGTTCCGTGTTGCCTGGGGTCAGGAACTGGGCGAGGCCGTCTCAACCGTTCAGCTCACAACACCGGGCTGGTCGAGGAAGCCCTCTGCAGGAGCCGGACGCTCCTTGGAAAGGAGGTTGCCGACTTCCAGCACAAAGGTGTGGACAGAGAAGATGAGCGTGCCACGGGGGAGACACCTTCCAGGGCAGGGATTGGAGGGGGTGGGTGCAGACAGAAAGCCCATCCCAGGTTCTGGGGAGCTGTTGGGCAAGATGCTTTTAGTGGCGCCAATACAAAGGGATAGGGCGGGTAAGGAAGGAGACAAGCAGGCATAAGTGCTGGTCTGTGGAAGCTGTGGAGGGAGGTGAGCAGCAGAGCAAAGGATGCTGGGATGCATTGGGCTTTCCAGGGCACTAGGCATCTTCACAACCCCCTGGTGATCCAAAGCCATGGGCAGAGAGCTGTGAACCAAGACACAAGCGACCGCAGGTTAATCCCCACATGCAAGAAGAGCTGCATTGGATCAGGCCAAAGGCCCATCTAGTCTTCCTGTATCTCACAGCGGCCCACCAGAAGCCTCGGAGATCCCTGCATCCTGTTGCTACTTCCTTGCGCCTGGCATTCAGAGACAGCCTCCTTCTAAAGCCAGAACGCCAGGCACAAGGGAGTTTTACAGGCATGCAGGGACCTTGTTGTCTTGTGTGCTCCTTGAGGCATCTGGTGAACGATACAGGAAGCTGGACTAGATGGGCCTTTGGCCTGAGCCAGCGGGGCTCTTCAGGGATTAACCTGGGGTATTTCTGCATGCAAAGCAAGTACTCCAGCACTGAAAAACCACCACCACCACCCCCACCACAGATGGTTGCTTGTGCCTTGGTTCACTGGTCAGGCTGCTGAAGACCCTGGCAAAGAGACAGCCAGTCTGCATAGATGAGCACCGAGCTTAGAAATTCTGCTTCGGCACAAAGCAACCAACTGCAGCCATGAAATTAAAAGACGTTTGCTTCTTGGGAGGAAAGCTATGGCGAACCTAGACAACTTAATAAAAAGCCGAGACATCACCCTGCCAACAAAGGTTCGCATAGTCAAAGCTGTGGTTTTCCCAGTAATCATGTATGGCTGTGAGAGCTGGACCATACGAAAGGCAGAGCGCCGAAGAATAGATGCTTTCAAATTATGGTGCTGGAGAAGACTCTTGAGAGTCCCCTGGACTGCAAGGAGATCCAATTGGTCAATCCTACAGGAAGTCAAGCCTGATTGCTCCCTGGAAGGACAAATCCTGAGGCTGAAGCTCCAATACTTTGGCCACCTCATGAGAAGAGAGGACTCTTGAGAAAAGACCCTCCTGCTGGGAAAGATGGAAGGCAAAAGGAGAAGGGGGCAGCAGAGGATGAGATGGTTAGAGAGTGTCACCGAAGCAATGAGCATGAAATTGGGCGAACTCAGGAAGCTAGTGGAGGACAAGGAGGCCTGGCGTGCTGCGGTCCAGGGGGTCGCGAAGAGTCAGACACGACTTAGCGACTGAACAACAACAACAACAGAGCAACCTTGACTGAGAAGATCCCTGGGGACCCCCGCAGGACCGCCCCCCCCGGGCTTACCATCAGCACGGCGACGTTGCTGAGATGCTGGCAGCTCACGGTGGTGACGTTGGGCTCCAGGCTGAGCAGCCGGCAGCCTTCTGCTCGCCAGCCGCCGTAGCCAGCCAGGACATCAAAGTCCCAGTAAGCGGCCGTCCGGTCGGTGCCCTCTCCCAGGTGCCGCAGCGCGATGACGAGGGGCTCCGTGAGGTTGCTCACTCCGCAGCCGTCTGGGGAGGAGAAGAGAAGGCTCCGAAGGCTGCAGGTAGGCTGCCTGCCTGCACTGACCTTGGTTACCCCTTGCCTGAGAGTGCGGCTCCATGGGATGGTTGCCGGCTTGGAGTGGGGAGCGGCCATGGTGCCCTGTCGCAAGGAACTGCACGCCAAGGGGCCGGGAATCCTTCCGGAACTGCCACTGTGCACAAACTATCAGAGTTTTAAAGTGACAGCCCACCACTGCCTGATTGCTCCCTGGAAGGACAAATCCTGAAGCTGAAGCTCAAGTAATAATAATAATAATACATTTATTTATATACCGCCTTTCTTAATATCACCAGATTTCTCTAATGATTGAACTCAAGGCGGTTTACAGAGGCAGACTTTCTCACAAACCCGAAGGTTTTTACAATTTTACAGAATGTTCTATCTTCCAAGAACAACACTCCTCCAGATCTTCCTTTCTGGATTTAGCCTTCTTTCTTTAGCCACCCGTCTGTCGTCTGCTGGCTGATGAGGCCTCCCTGCTGCCACCAGAGATGCAGCTGATTTCAGCACAGTCCTCCTCCCACGAGGCAGCTGAAACTCAGCTTTTAATCAGCCGCAGTTTCCAAGGTCTGCCACTCGCAGAGACTTCCGGCAGTCCCGAGCTCACGATCTTGAGATCTTCAGGTGTTATCTTCGGGCAAACGGAGGCATTAACCCTCTCGGCTAAATCTTCTGCCGAAGATTCTACCGAACAACCACCACCACTTATCCGCAGGGGATCAATTCGAGGATGCCCACGGACTCCTGAATTGGTGGCCACTTCAGGTTTGAGGAGCAAACAGGATGTGGCCTTCTCAGGCCTGTGGCGGCCTCTGGAGGGCTCAGGAAGCCAGGCCTGTTTGATGAGCAAACCGGCTTTCCCCTGCTATCCGCGGCGAGTCAAAACTGGGGCTGCCGGATCAGTGGCTGCTAGGGCGACACCGTATTGGTGTTAACGTGCTTCCCAGACACCCTGGTGCTGGCCACAGCCTCTCCGCCACCCCTCCCCACCGGCGCAAGAGGCACTTACGTGTGCCGGCGTAGATCACAGGGGTGGTCACGCTGCGCCGCTTGCCGTCGTCGGCGAGGTGGGAGGAGTTTCCGGTGCTGCAGAAGAGCTTGCCGTTGCGGAACACCAGCAGCTGGAGCTTACACTTGAGGGGCGCAGGGGGCGAGGGGGCCGCCGGGGGGGAGAAGAGCCCGGGAGGCAGCTGAATGGATGCCAAAGCAATGCTGTTCTGAGGGCACAGGGAGCAAAGGGTCACTGGGGCAGCGCCAAACCAAGCCAGGCCTGCTCCCCACCTGCCTGCCTGGAATGGCTGGAGAGGCTTAGCGATGTCTTGGCCTAACCGACCCCACCTAACGGCCCCTAAGAACATAAGGAAAGCCCTGCTGGATCAGGCCAAAGGCCCATCTGGTCCTGCTTCCTGTATCTCCCAGTGGCTAGGAGTTCCACAGGTTAATTACATGCTGGGAAAAGAAGTATTTTGTTTGTTCAAACACTCAATTTTAGTAGCTGCCCCTCGGTGCTGTGTGAGAGGGAAAAGAGCACCCCCCCCCTACGGCCTCTGTTCTCACAGGCCGCCAGCATCCCTTCCCAGCCCCAGCACCCCTCACCTTGACGTGGAAGTTGGTCAGGGAGATGTTGGGCCGGCCCGTGGTGCATCGGAACTTGAGCTGCTGGTCCGTCAGGGACTCGACGTACCGCTCTTGCCGCGGGGGCCGGACGCTGAGCCCCATCTCGCGCTTCTGGAAGGCGGTGCAGCTCAGGCCCACGTAGCTCTCAGGCTTGATCAGGAAGGCCTCGAAGGCAATGTTCCTGGAGTTCTGCCCGAGAAAAGCCACGTGCCTCGTGAGGTGAAAAGAAAACCACCACCACCACCATCGCTGTGGGACAGGCCGGCTCAGTCAGGGCCCTGGGGCTATCGCCGTTGCTGGCCCACTGAGGCGGCCATCTCGATGGTGGGGAAGCCTTGGTTGGTCCTCCTCCTGTCTCCCCCCCCCCCCCGGATTCAAAGGACAAGTATGGAAGAGAATGATAGGCTAGAGCGACTCTGCCAGTCTAGCCCACACTTTCTCTTCTGCTCTGTTCCCCGAGAAACAGGAGGACAAGCAGGAGTGGCGGTGGCGGCAGGCTAGGTAAGGAAGGTGACATTGCGGGCCTGGTCCTTGACACAAGGAGGTTTGGGGTCCTTTCTACTGTCGCATCTCGCTTGGGCCCCCGCAGTTAGTCTGCCATTGCCCTCCTGTCTGGCTTGGAAGCCTTCTTGCTGCAGCTAACCCTCAGTTGAGCCCACAGTCGTCCCCTCTCAAGACCCACATTCTCCCCAAAAGCTTCTCGATCCACGCGCTCCCGTTTGCCTCTCCTCCTGCCTTGACCCCCGCTTCTGCACCCCACCCCAGACTGAATCCGCTGAGCCTCTGGCCAGTGATGTCATGCACGGGGTACGCGGGGGTACGTGAGTACTGGTTTCTAGGATTACAGCTGGCCCCGCCCATTCGCCCGCCCACTCGTCGACTCTGCCCTCTGCAACGTTTGGAGTTGCCTGCATGTTCTCAGAGCCAGGCAGGCAGGCAGGCAGCGAGCGGAGGCTTTCCTTTCCTTGCCCCTGAAAAATGAGTTGCTCTGGGGTTTTAACATGATGCCAGGCCTCCTTCACATGTTCTGAGGGTGCTGTGGAATACTGTTGCAACTGTTGGGTCAGTTTAAAATCGTCTGAGGCCTCAAAAAGGGCTTTTTTCATGTCCCTTCCTGCCACGACATCACTTCCGGCTTATGACGTCACTTCCGGTGGGCGGGTCCCGACACGTGCCAATCAAAAGTGAGTACCTGTTCTTAAATCATTTAGATGACACCACTGCCTCTGGCTCCCTGCGATCCCTCCCGGCTCACCATCCCGGGAGAGCCCGGATCCCTACCACGGCCGCGTGCTGCGAGTTGGGGCCGAGGGTGCAGCCGGCGATCTTCTCCAGCGAGCGGACAATGCTGGTGCAGGCCTTGTCCTCCTTCTGAGCCATCCACAGGACGTGGTCGTCCACCAGCATGATGTTGCTGGCCATCTCCACAAGGACGTCCGTGAGCTGGCGGAAGGCAGGGACGAGGGGCGCGTCAGCAAGAAGGGACAGGGGAGAATACCAGAAACAACAAAAAGGCAATAGTCCACGTCTCTCTGTGTGTGTGTGTGTGTGTGTGTGCGCGTGCGTGCGTGCGTGCGTGCGCGCGCCAAATTGCAAACAAGGAGCACCAGAATTTCGTGCCGATTGGAGCAGGGTTAGGGGGAGGATGCTGGGAGGGCACTTTGGAGGTGAGGGGGTGTGTGTTTCTGGACAGGGGCGCGGGGGCCCAACGGGGGCAGGATCGGCAGTGGGACACACCACCTTCTGGACCTGCTGGAGGACAGGGACGGACGGACATGATTGAGACATAAAATTATGCACGGGAGGGACAGAGTCAATAGAGGGATGTTCTTTTCCCTCTCTCACAACACCAGAACCAGGGGGCATCCACTGAAATTGAGCGTTGGGATAGTTAAAACAGATAAAAAGAAATACTTTTTTTTTTTTTACCCAGCGGGTAATTAAGCTATGGAACTCCTTGCCACAGGAGGTGGGGATGGCATCAGGCCCAGATGCCTTTAAAAGGGGACTGGACAGATTTCTGGAGGAAAAGTCCATCGTGGGCTATAGGCCATGATGGGCTGGGCAACCTCCTTACATTAATAGTAGGCTACTTCAGAATGCCAGGTGCACGGGAGTGGCAACAGGATGCAAGCATCTGGTTGTCTTGTGTGCTTCCTGAGGCATCTGGTGGGTCACTGTGAGATACCGGAAGCTGCATTAGATGGGCCTTTGGCCTGATCCAGTGAGGCTCTTCTTATGTTCTTATGTACACCTGGCTGCTCAGACTTCCACCAGTTAAATAAATGGCCGGGATCTGAGTAGCCCCATAGGGCTAGATCGTTACTTGGGGTAAGGGGGAAATTATTGATGGATGGATGCAGCAGAGGCCATGCAGCCCCCACTGTGCCAGTTCGGCTTGGGCTGCACAATTGTGCAATTGTCTCGTTGCACCATGAGACAAGAATGGAGAGCCACCTATAAAAAATAAACGCTGCAAATTCCATCACTCCCAATATATCACACTAATGTCAAACGATCTCATCGAACTAATTCCACAGGCATTAATTTGGAGGGACAAGAGCCAATGGTGATGGAATATAATTGCCCCGGAATCTGCCCTCCCACAAACGTTGGCGCTTCGTACGTTTGTTCATTAACACACTTGCCTAAGCCTAAATTCAAGTAGTGGGAAACAAATGGCCTTTAGGGTGCAATCCTAACCTGGAGTGAGGCCAACAAGGTTTGGCCGGCACAAGGGCCACCGTAAAGCACGTTTGGACCCCTCTCTGAGTCGGGGGGGATGGTGCGTGTGTGCCGGCCTCTCTGACTCTGAGAGTGGTCCAAACATACTTTACGGTGTCCCTTGTGCTGGCCAGACTTTGCTTTATTTAGCTCAGAATTTTACCTCAGAAATTTACCTCAGAATGCCAGATACAAGGGAGTGGCGTTTGGACCACTCTCGGAGTCGGGGAGGATGGCGCACGTCTGTGTGCCGGCCTCTCTGACTCCGAGAGTGGTCCAAACGCACTTTACGGTGGCCCTTATGGTGGCCAAACTTTGCTGGCCTAACTGTGCCGGCCTAACTGTGCCGGCCTAACTCCAGGTTAGGATTGCATTTTTAATCTCACTTAATTTGACTCATGAAAGGACCATGCCCACTGAAACAACCTGGGCCTGCTAATAAATATTTCTAAATAATTTAATAAATTAACACATTTATTAAGTCCAGTAATAAATAGTATTAATTAATCAGCATTAATATGAATGCAGATCAAACTGGGATGAGCACCAGCCAATGACTCCATCTAATGAAAGGCACAGCTAGCTAAGTTATCACGTTCATCTTTCTCACTAAGTAGTGCGAATTTCCAGGAGCACGGCTTTTATCCAAGTTTGGGCTTCCTTTGAAGGATGTTGCACTGGAGGCCGACAGTGCCGTGATGCTATTTGCTTTATTTACTGCTATTCGGGGTCAAGCCCGGGATGGAACTGGAAGCAGCATGAGCTCCGTGGGTGTTCTAAGCCTGTCTGCGGCCGGCGGCTTCCAATACAGCCTCTGCCAGACCCACTCCTGCCTTGACGAGACTCCATCAGATGCTACGTTGGTCATTCTGAATAACTTAGAATGGTGCTTCCCAAACTGTGGGTCAGCTTCAGGTGGGTTGCAGAGCACCGAGGTGCAGCCGTCTTTGAAAGCATGGGAAGATGGGACACTGGAAAGGGGGGCAATTATCATTATCATCATCATCATCATCATCATTATTATTATTATATAACTTGGCTGGCACAAGGGAGCTCCTGGAAGGAGGGACGGTGGCAGTGATGTCATGCAGGGGGAACGCGGGGGAACTCAGTTCCACTAGTTAAAATTAGGGCTGACTCCGCCCACTTCACTCTCCCCCCTCCCCCTCCCAATTCCTCTGCAAAGAGCTTTTCTTCTTGGTTGGCCGGCACTCAGAGGGTTAAAGGGATTGACTCCGGATTCCTAGGGGGGCAAAGGGGGAAGGGCTGCAGTGGGGAAGTCCCGTCCTGCACAGCCCCCTTCCTCGCTCCCTCCAGCCACACACATGGAGTCAGCAGCCGCTCTGGTGAGTCTGCAGCCCACTGGGGAGAAGGGGCGTCCTGGGGGTGCGGTGGTGAATCGAGGGGGGCCCTGGAGGGGACGGAGGGGAGCTGGGAGTTTTTGAAGCTGCCCTCTTGATGTCATTCAGGGGGAACGGAACAGAACGGGCATTCCAGATCCTAACGGGCTCCGTGGCTGGTTCTGGGTTCCCGACAAGTGCCAATCAAAAGTGAGTTCCTGTTCCTAAATCATTTGAATGACACCACTGGACGGTGTGTATGAGGAACAGGGTAGGGTAGATGGGACAGTAGGCCTGCCGGCCAGCGGAGGAGATAGTGCTGAGACGTGGCCATTAGGCTGCATCCAAGGCCCCATCAGGGGTGCGCGGCCCCGATTCAGGCCACATGGCTTCCTTCGTTCTGCGCCTGCTAAATAGCAAATGCAGTTTCGAGGAACCCCACGGGGAGGCTGGAGCCTCCCCTGGGGATAGGGGATGAACATGCCCTTGCCCCGGGGAGCCTCCCCAGTGCACCCCAAGGTACAGTGGATTTGGCGCAGGCCTGCCGGCCTCGCCAATCCAGCGCAATTCAGGACTGCGCTCTGAAATGCAGGATAAGGAACGGGCTTATTGTGAGCAACTTACAGACCCATCCCTTAAGACCCAAAGCAAAGGGTGGCCTTCGGATGTATTTTGGGAAACGGGCGCGAACAGGAGCGGGGGCCAGCGTGCCGCGGTTACCTGCTTGATCTGGTCCACGTAGCCGGTGAACTTCTCGATCATCTGAGACACGTAGATGACGTCCATCATGTCGGAGAAGTTGGCCGCTTCGGCCGTGTAGACGCGCAGTTGGTGGGCCAGAGTCAGCGCATTGGAGGCATTGATGGGCATCTAAAGGCGCAGACACAAAGGGAGTCACAACCAGGCAAAGTTCAAGTGAAGCCAACAATACGTGTGCTGTTGGGGTGCAGCACGAGCGGATATCAGTCTTGATTGACAAGAGCTGAAAGCCGGACATTCTATGCGGCCAACTGAAGCAGCTGCCTCAGGGAGTGGATTGGCTAGGGTGGCCACTGCCCACGCTCCTAGGAATTCCTAGGATGAAGAGGGGAAAGATGCGTAAGTGTGGAGGAAAGGTCTTCACCGCTCTAGCCGGATGTGTGCTGGCCTCCCCGACTCCGAGAGTGGTCCAAATGCGCTTTATGGCATGTTTGTAACACTCCTGGGCCCGCACCAGTGACTTGCGTTGGCCTAACTCCAGGTTAGGATTGGGCCCTCCCATTGTCTCTTCGTCTCATTGGTCAGTTCTGAGTTAAGGAAATTCCCTGTTTGTTCCAGAAGGCAGTTGTGTTTTCCTTTTCCGGTTATTTGGCTGTATCATTTGATTGAATACAGATACGTCAACATGGTTTGTTTCATTGCATTCCGCATTAAATTACCCATCAAATGATATATAACATGACTACATCCTTCAAAAATACCAAGAGTCTCACAAAATGTTGGCCAGCGGTGGGGTCACTCCCCCAAAGTGCATCATCCGGTGCGGTCCGCACCCCCTGCACCTCCCTAGTGACTGCTTCAGAGAGGAGCCCTGTGCCCCAGAGATGACAGACAGATGAACATTTTCTTTCGTGTTGTCTGAAGCTGCCACGAAGCCACAGCGATGGTGCGGCAGCCACAAGCACATGGCAGTCAGCGCAGCCCGCAAACAACATGAGCATGCCGAGGAAACGGCTCGCTTTCCCCAACTCACCAGCACAAAGGTGTAGAGGACGCGGGTGATGTCGTTGGTGTACAAGCAGTGGGAATAGTCTCCCTCCTCCCAGCGGCCGGTACGGTCACAGCGCCGGCAGGCTTGCTTCTCCATGCCTCCGCCTCCGTTCCCCGAGGTGAAAGGGTATTGGAGGCAGGACTGGTACGCGGTGATGCCAGCCAAGGTGCGCGGCCACCTGTGGGCAGGGAGGACACAGGTAACAAGTCTCATTTTTGGAGACGACAAAGGCCAACCAAAGAGGCTGCTTTTCATTCCAGGGTCGGCATGTTGTGTGGTACAGCCCTGCAGGAACCACACAGGTGACCCATGTGTTGATGCTCCCCAGCATTCAAAAAAGGTACACAGAGAAAACTAGCACCCACGGAGAAGGTAAAGTGAGAATCCTTCTTACCGCACATCGTAGCTTTCCAAGTGCAGGGAAGTGAGTGGTATGTGATATGTGAGTGAGTGTGAGTGAGTGAGTGAGTGTGTGTGTGTGTGTGTGTGTGTGTGTGTGTGTGTGTGTGTGTGTG